>JASDQU010714633.1:1216-27019 GCA_032191745.1 Picea mariana
TGCATATCCAAGAAAACTTCTAACATCTTTTTGGCTTATTGGTTCTGGTAGATTTATAATGATTTCTATTTTTGCTGGATCCACTGTTATTCCTGATGATGAGATATGATGACCCAATACTACCCCTTCAGTTAACATCATAAAACATTTTTCATTTCTAAGAGACAAATTTGTTTCTATGCATCTTATTAAGACTTTTTCCAAGTTGTTCAAAGATTTTTCAAAAGAATCACCATGCACAGAGAAATCATCCATATAGACCTCTACACATTCATGTACTAAATCAGCAAAAATGGCCAGGATTGCTCTTTGAAAAGTAGCTGGGGCATTACACAAACCAAAAGGTAATACCTTATAAGCATATGTACCCCATGGACATGTGAAAGTAGTTTTGTCCTGATCTTCTAATGTTATATTGATTTGATTGTAGCCTGAATCCATCTAAGAAAGAAAAGTATTTCTTCCCAGCTAGTGAATCCAAGACTTGATCTATGAATGGTAATGGAAAATGATCTCTAAACGTTGCTTTGTTCAATTCCCTATAATCTACACAAATTCTCCATTTTCCATTTTTCTTAGGTACAACAACTAATGGAGAAACCCATTGATTGTCAGAGATAGGGTAGATGAATCCTACCTTCAATAATTTTTGTAATTCTTCTTTGACTACCTCTTTCAACATTGGATTCATTCTTCGTTGTGGTTATCTGAGTGGTCTTATGGCATCATCTGTGTAGATATGATGAGTGCATGTATCAGGATGAATTCCCTGCATATCAGTATATTCCCAAGCAAATGCTTTATCATATTTCTTCAATAGTGCAATCAATTGTTCTTGCTGGGGTGGTTCAAAATTTGTGCCAATATTCAAATGTTTCCCAGGACTAATTTCAATTATCTTGCTTTGAGCATTTGCCATGGAAATAACTCGAAAAATGTCATTAAATGCTGACCCTAAAGAATGGATTGTGCAATTTTCTTGGAAAGTTTGTCCTAAGATTTCATCTGCAGCAATGTATTGTGTGTCTCTTAATTCTTCCAAGATATCTGGTTCAGCAATGAAACAGTCTAATAGATCTTCGTTATTTTCCTCCCTAAAATCAAAGGCTTGATTAATACTTAATATAGGTTGAATTACTTCTTCCTGCTGTTGATATGTTTCATCAAGGCAAGGTAATTGATCTATTATAGAAGGTTTTTGAGCCGGAGGATAAAGTGTGATTTGTTTCCTTTCAGTCCCGTGTGAGATAAGCATATTCCCTGTTCTACAACCAATGAAAGCATCAGCTGTGGCCAACCAAGGTCTTCCAAGGATTAATGGATGGCCTCCTAGATTAGATTTTGGTTGAAGGACTAGGAAATCTACTGGATATTCCCAAGAATCCAAAGAAACTGTGATGTCTTCCAGTATACCCTCAGGAACAACTTTAGATCTATCAACTAATTCTAAGACCGTGGTGGTTGGTCTCAGATTTTGCAAATTCAAATGTCTCATTGTTTCTAATGTCATCACATTGATAGCTGCTCCTAAGTCAATTAATGTTTTAGAGATCGAAAAATGGTTGATTGTTATTGTCACCATTTGAATCCCTGGATCAACATATTTTTCGATGGAAATGTTATTTGACATTAGGCTTGCTAGATTTCCAATTATATGAATTGTTGGTGGATCTTTCCTTATTTTGTTTGTTTTCTTTGAACAAAATTCCTTAATTGCTTTTTTATAGATTGGGATATCCTTAATAGCCTGCAATAAGGGAATTTTTACACAAACATTTTTCAATTCATCTAAGACATCAAACTCAGGAAGAGATATTGGTAATTTCTCGTTGACCAACCTTTCTGGGAAATGAGGTGTTGGGATATTTAATGATTCTCCCTTCTGGATTTGATTATCTATTGATAGCTCTTATGTGCTAGGAATATCTTCTTGTTCAATTGGTTTCTCTGTAATAACAGGAGAATCCTTTGGTAAAACTTTTCCAAACCTCAAGTGGATATTTTGAAGAGGGAGGATGGTATATGATGGTCCTTATTCAACATTATACATGGGTTTTTCCACTTTATTATTAGGATTGGAAATTGGTTGAGATGGTAATTGAGTTGGTCTGGGTGGGGGTTGGTTAGATGGTAGCTGGAGTTGTTGTGGTTAGGTTAGTTGAGGTGCAGGTTGTGATGACTGAAAGTATGAATTTTGTGGCTAATTCTGCTGGAATTGTTGATAAGGAAAGGGCTGATATGGATGCTGATATGACTGTTGATAAGGATGTTGATATGGCTGTTGGTAAGGCTATTGGTATGGCTGATTTCCTTGAGCATACCCTCGCCAACCTTGAGGAGATTGGTTTTGGTTCTGCTAAGGAGGCCAAGCTTGCCAAGGCATGGGTGCACTCCATGAATTTTGAATGGGAGTTTGGAAATTCTGAGGAAATTGTTGAGGAGCAAAATTTTGAGACATACCTGTGAAACGTGGCAGCCAAGGCCTCCTAGGTGCTAGGTAATAAAGAGATTACATTCCTTGTCCTTCTTCTATGTGAGTAGCTTGTAGTTATTTTAACCTTGGACAATCATCAGTGGCATGATTATTTGTACATAATCCACAAACTTGAATTTTTTTTAAAGGACATTCTTCCAGTCCATGTTTCTTTCTGCATGTAGGACACCAGATGGCAAATATTTTCTCTTGTTCTTCTTGCTTCTATTTTTCTTTCAACATGTCAAGTTGTGAACCAAATGTGTTCATGATATCAGTTTTAAAGATTTCAAACAGATTCCCTAATTCTGTTTTAGTAACACCATTGGAAATTGATTTTGTTGACTTTGTCACAATATCTCTTTGTCCTATTCCTCTTTTAGCTTTTCCTCTTGAGTATTTCTTACATAATTCAGCGATTTTTGGGAAATTAAGGTGAGAAATATCCCCTGCCCCCATTAAGTTAAGAGCCTCTAAATTTTCTTCTGAAATTCCCTTCAAAAAGATAGTACGAATGACATCCAAAGGGAGATTAGATTGCTTAGATTTATTCATGTTGTAAAGAAATTTTTCTAAATATTCTTCTAAGCTTTCATCTTCACTTTGAGTCATTTTAAAGATATCTTATTTAGAGTCTTTGGACTTACAATAAGGCTGATATTTAGTAAGAAATTTATTTTTCATGTCTTCCCAGTACACTATGGTTTCTTCTCCCAAACCCATGAACCATTTCAATGCATATCCTTTCAAAGTTGCAGGAAATAAACGAAGTTTTTGAGCATCATTAGTATATCCACATGTTCTACAAACGATGTCAAATTCAAACATGAAAGAATCAGGGTCTTCAGTAGTCAAACCAAAGAAATTTGGAAGAACAAAGGGAGGAATATTTTTCATTTTTATGTCATCTCCTAAAAGGGTTGGTGTGTCAACTATAGGAAATGCAAATGTAGTATGTTCTTCCTCCTCTTCTTGATCATTTCCTCTTGCCTCTTCTCGGTGTGATTCTCTATCTTCTCGTTCTTTCCTTTCTCTTTCTTCATTTCTTTTCCTTTCTAGTTCCCTTTCCATTCTCTCTCTTTCTTGTATATCAGCTTCTGACATTTCAAAGAAGTTTTCTGTTGTAAAATCTGATATCTCTGTTGGAAAAAGAGTTTGTCCTATTTGTTCAAAAATAATTTGTTTTTCTTTTTGCTTCCCTACAGAAGATATTTCTGTTTGTGTTTGTTTCTTATTTACTTCATAAGCCAATAGAACTTGTCTTTCTATGAGAGTTAACCTTTTCCCTGAACGTTGTTTCTCTTCTAATTCTTCCAAAGTAATCTTTCCAGCAGTTGGTGTGGTAGATTCAGTTGTATATGTGCCTGCTCCTACAGATGTTGGATTAGTTTTGGGGGGGTTTTGTTTTAAAAATCTGCCTTTATCATCCCTAAGTTTAGACATAAAGAAACATAATTTTAAAATCACTTCTATTCTATGTTTTTTTTTCTTTTATGAGTATATGTGTTTTTTTTTTATATCTCTAAATATGCCTCCCCGGCAACGGTGCCAAAATGCTGAGCTCCAATCTACCCAAGTAAATTAGAGTGTAAATGATTGTCAATCCGGTGTTTGTAAAACTTAGAGGCACGTCCAAAGTATATGGATTTAGATATAGTTTTTATCTTTAATGGGGATAAACCAAAAATCTATGCTAAGGCTGAATGTGAAAGAGATGCTAAGCTTCTATTCAAAAGTCATCTTCATAGATCTCATAACAGTAATCAGCACTTGTTTTTCTAAAGAGTAAAAACAGTAAGCATTCAAGAGAAAGTTTTAAGACCTATCAAATGTTTAGAAGAACAAAACTCTTATTCAAGAGATGCATTCATTGTCTTCTTTCATTCATTCATTAACAAATATCATCAAATCAAATAAAAATATTGAAAGCACAAATAACTCAAAAGCATTCAAAACTACCTTAATGCTTGAAGTCAAACTACACATTGAGTTCTCATTCAATAAACCATTCAAAATATGAGTAGGGATTGAAAACATTAAGAATATAACTTATCTATGAAATTCATTTACCTATAGCAAGATAAAACTCATCTACAACAAGCAAGATCTAAAACATGTACTTGAAAAATAACACAAGGAAAGAGTGTACTAGTTGGCAATGGGGGCCCTCCAATGCTTCCTTGGTACACTTTAGTTGACTTAAGCTAAGAAAGAACTCTAGTAGCATTCAAATAACCATAAGCATTCACATGAACAAAACACAGAGCTGATCTTCAAGAGTGCAAGTTCTCAAGTTTCTTCATTCATATCAAGAGTGTCTTACTAGTTTAAGCTTAAGAGAGTCTAAAAACCAAAAATGCTAAAATGTCTCCTAAATATCATAATTAGATCCACAATATCCTAGGAGGGTCGAATGCCTCCTTTAGATCCTCAATATATGGTCAAAATCCCACGAAATCCAAAACTGTCCAAGATTTAAGGCTGAAACAGGGCAATTTCTGCTGAAGTGGCCCTGTTTGACCAGCGTTGACCAGACATATGGAAGGCTCAGATTTCGAATCTGATAGCTCATTCTCCATCCTTGTACATCAGGGAACTCGACCCAAGTGTTAGATTTCACCCAGGTATCCTGCAAGTATACAAACCACAGAGCTTTTACGGGATTTGGTCAAATCCTGTAATTTCTGATAAATTTCCAATTTCAATGCTAAAATTTAGAAAATTCAATTCTTAAGATAAAGAATGACAAATATACCTTGCATAGGCTATTTCATGGAAAATGTGGAATGAAATGAAGGTAAAATGGATAAATAAAGAGGCAAAAGTATGGTTTATGGAAGCACAAAAATGGACTCAACAGAGTGTTCGGAGTGATGCGAGGCTCAGATTGGATATGCGAGGCTCAGACTGGATGGTTGTCTTCAACTGGTTGTAATAGGTATGAAAAAAAACATTGGACTGCCACTATTTATTCATATTTCTTGAGTACCACAATGTACTGAACTTCGCGGCCAATGGTTTGAAAGGCTTGATGTCCGGGAAGGTTGCACCTTCCAGCATCTCCCAGAAAATAAAAGTGATCAGGATCAATAGCCATCTGAAATGAAATTTGTACCCTTGATCCTGGGCTTCTTTGCAGTCGAGTTCTAATTGGTTCACCAGGTACTTCACCCAGTTCATCTGAATTCCTTCTGCGCACTTCCCTGTAAGGTCAACTACAAAACTGGTGACTTGGGTAGGTCGGTTCTTCCGTACTAACTTCCCTGTGATCAAATGGCAGGCGAGGTGCACTGTGCCACTTTGGATAGAAGCTACTTTGTAGCCTCATGTTCCCTTCTTGACATCACCATAAGTGTCTTTGATTTGCTGTACTAGAGTGCGATCCATGGATTTTCCGGGGTAAAAATCTTGTGGATCAGGTCCTCGCATACTTAACCCCGTGATCCAATTGATCAACGTCAGATCAAATGTTATACAATGGTTTAGCCACAAATAACCTCCATGGTAACAAGACAATAGTAGTTTGACACATGCATTTACCTCATGGTGTCGTCCGAAGTGGGAAATTTTCATGACGTTGAGCAGTGTGGACTACGTGAGGTTATGGGTCCATGACTAGGGGATTATCTTCAAATTATTCCCTTTAGTCGGGGTCAGATACTTATTTGGGGTGAGCATGTTGTAAACTTTGTGATCTCTGAGGTTGAATTTGCTAAACTTCAATGTCACAATCTTATCTTAGTCTGCTCGAATTGCGTGGATCCCCTTCGGGAGGTACACAATGACCAAGGCATACTCAAAATATCTGGGTACACTGTCTCAATTTATTGCGCTGCTCAGAGGTGGTAGATAAGTGAGTAAGATGGTTGATATCAATTTAGCATTCGCTAGATCATCCTTGTGCTTGGTTCACTTTTTATCGGATGGTCGGGATGGTCCGGCTCTGCGAGTAATGGATGGAGAGGTTGGTAGTCCTCTCGTCGAAAATGATTGTATACCTATAGACATCGACATGACTCTTTCAGTCATGAGATCAATCAAAACTTCTTCAAAAAATTTCTCTGCAGTGCTCAATTCATCCGACATACACACTCGGGGCTAACAATATCGGGTTCGGGGAATAACTTAGACACTGTAATAGGATAGATAGCAAGAGTGTGATGATCACTGTATAAAATAAACTTAGTCTGCAGGCTCAAATTCTCAATTGGAAAAAGTATTCTTGGTGCGTGGCTTGATGGGATAAATAGGTAATTCGGCAACGGGTCGCTTGCAACAGGTATGAAGCCTTCATTAACTCTGTTGTGTTCATTATGGCACGGTCCCAACGGTTGGATGGTGAGTTGTCTGGCTATAAATGGCTTTCTATTTGTTCGTAGCATTGATCTAACAGTTATAATGTCCCCAATGACTATATTGCTTCATCATGGCGAAGTGCCATGTGTCGCTGTTCTGATATTCCGATGAAGCTCCAATTTTGCAAATTTTTCTTCTGCGAGGTTTCCTCTGGAACCTTCTGCAAATTTTCAATCTTATCTCTCTTCTTACTTAGTTTTCTAGCCTTATTTCCATTGAGCTTCATCTCGGATTTCCTTTTTCCATTCCGATTCTTATCTTCTTTTGGCAGAGTAACTTTGCGCTGGTGCGACTCTTTCCTAGACATCAGGGGTGATACTTCATCTGTATCTGGAATAGGTACTTCAGTCTTTTGCGGGTCTTCTAGTGTTCTTCCTACTTCAACATCCAATTCTCTAGTTTTAAATAGCTTTGCTTGGTTCTCCTATTTTTCAATCAAGTGTGCGATCCTCCTAGTCATGAAATATTTCAACTTTTGCTTCTTCTCCAAGATTTCTTCTACTTTTCTTCTAGCCCGATCTCCTTCAATCCAAGGTTTTCCTAGTAACATAACAAATGGAGTGCTAACCTCAATAAATTTAACAAATTCAAATTCTTCCTCTGTCGAAGTTCCCTTGGAATTCATAGATATCTGGATGATATTTCCACATAGGTTTATCAACATTCCTCTAAATAACCCTATTCCTCTCAATGAAGGAATCATAGCAGGATTTCCTATAATTTCCCAAGTTCTTTCTATCATGATATTCACTTGTGTTTCCTCATCTAGAACACAATCAATTTCGAAGTCTCCTATTCTTTCTTCAATGCATACTTTTTCTTTGAAGATCTTTGGTAAGCTAACATGTCAGTGATCATTCAGGGTTTCTTTCATTTGTAGCAATAGTTTTTCTAATTCTTCCTAAGATTTTGTCATAATATTAGTTTCTGGATCTACCTTAGGGTTTTCTTGTCTCATGTTTATTCCTTCAAGCTTAACAATCATTATAGGACAACCCAATACTTCATGGTCCATAGATTTACAACAAAAACAACTAGGTCTTCTCCCAGGGAATTCCTTAGCAAGATGTCCGGGTTTTCTGTAATTGTAACAAAGGGTTAGTCCTCTCTTTCGTTTAAATGATCCCCAACCTTCCCTGTACTGTGCACTAGGATCATGGCAGCTAACCTAAAAATATTTCTTTCTAGGATCCTGCATACACTTATTAGTCCAAACATTCTTTCTATGCATATGTATAACATATTTTTCATGTTCTCATCAGATCTATTCATATCAAATATGCTTTCATCTATTAATACCCTAGTTTTCAAGCTAGGAGAAAATCTATCAAACATACCTAGATTCATACTTTTGAAACAAAAATTTCCACTTATCTTACTTCTAAAGAGCACAAAGCCTTTAGATCTATAAATTTCCAATATTCTTACTTTTATCAGAGAATAGAGCTTCCAGATCTTACCTCAAAAAGTCTCACTTTTACCTTTCTTAGAGCACAAAGATTTCAGGTCTTACCTCTTTTTTTCAGATCAGACTTCTTTCTTTAACACAGAGCTTTATAAATCAAGTATAATAATGCACACCAGGGCAACAGATCTACACACAAATCTTTCACAATTTCAGGTCAGATCTTTGCACAAAGCTTCTTCTTCCTCAGTTCCCAGCAATCACAGTTTTAGGTCCTGGCAACAGAACCATTTGTTGGCACAGGGGAAGACCGAGGGTTCAATTCTACAACAACACACCAACAAAAACCTAACTACCGACCCTTTCGGCAACACCTGCAAAGCAGATGAAGTCTCAACGGAGGTAGAGGCAAGGGTGGTTGCAGGACTCAGGTGTATGCAACCTTAGTTGGGACACAGATATGTGATTATAACACTTAATAGAGCACTTAGCATTGCTAGTTCATCATTATCTAACCAATATCTACTTCGTAGAGAAAACAAAGCATCACAAAATTCACCCTGATCTAATGCATATAAGCACTTAGCAAAGGAATTAGACCAGATCTAGCAGATCCAGGCACTAAAAAAGTTCACATATGTCAGATCTAGCATCCAAATTCATCATAAGCACAAAGCATAAACATATATATCTATCTATATCAAAGCACTTAGCACATAACACATAAACACATCAGACAAATGCACAGAGCAGAATAACACAGTATTTACGTGGTTCACCCCCACCCTGGGGTTGCGTCCACCAACTCTTCTTCTTTATTAGCTTCAATCAGTCATCTACATGCACAGAGCCAAAAACCCTTACTCCGCATAAGACATGAGCTCGCTAGATCCTCCTTCCTTGCGTTATATCACAAATTCCTCCACATTCTCTTACAATGACTTGCACTTGGCTCTACAAGTCTCACATAGTATACACAGAGCCTTACACTTCTTGATCACACATATCCCACTTTTAGCACTTAGCCAACTTGCACAACACTTGCGCACTACTCAACTACTTCTTACATTGCCTAGCCTTCTATCTATACATACAAAATAGGCCTAAGCATGGATAAACCCATGGGCCAACATCCCATTCTCGTTACATATTCCCAAATCCCAAAAATAACCCAAAAAGGGGTCAATATCCTGTGATCTCTGCTTCGTCTTGCACTCCACCTTCGACAGGATGTCGAAGTCCCAAAATAGGTCAAACTTGACCAAGGATCTCCCAAAACTTGGTCAAAGGCCAACACAAACACAGAGGGCAAGGCGTCACTCCTGCATCAGGGAGATCTCTTCAAGAAGATCATCTGAGAAGAATTCCAAGAATATACCCCGCACAACGATCCTAACATAAGAAAGCTCGATGATGAAGTTTTTCCAAATAATAGATTGTCATACCTGCACATGGTAGTGAGAAGGACCCCAGTGTTCCCCTATATAGAACTACTGCAATGGCTCATCAACCACACAGACACACAAAAGTGCTTGATCAACGACGACAATGATGAGTGTGTCGGGGTTTTCCTTCTGGTAGAAGTGAAGAATTATTACAAGTTTAGAGATCCCGAAGAGCGACTGAACACCGATTTCGTCATCAACTTTTATGCACACCATGACATTGGTCAGGTGATGGCTTCATGGTGGCTAGAGGATAAAAAGTACACCAATCATACCTCCGTATGGTACCAGACGACTAACTTAAAGGAGCCATATATCTATATAATGGCCCTCATCTACCGGTTGTATGGGGAGAAAGATTGCTCCAGGTTTTTCGAGGCTTTGATGCCTCTAGCTTATACTATATCCATTTTTGGGAGAGGTTTTAACTAGGGTGCCATCATTTCCAGGTAGCTGATCATTTGCATACAACAGGCTCAGATGCCGAAAGAAGGAGAGAATCCATCCTTCTACATGGTTTCTTATTTATTGGACGTCATCTGTGCCATAAATGTTTTTTCTGGAATGAACTTGAGTTGACACGTCTCGGAACTCCCGGTCCATGTATATTTTAGCGTCTTACGGGAAAACAGGTACAAAAAATCCTACTTCCTCATCTGCGATGAATTCATCACCCACATTCATTTAATTCTTTTCAAGAAAGAGTGTCCAAGACTATCGGCTACGAAAAAAAATATGATATCAAAGGTTGATCACTGGTATCTGGATGAGCGTGATACCTATATCAGGGTTTTCAAGGCCACTGGGGCACCACACCTTTTACCCATGCATGTTCCTAACTGACTAGTGGTAGGAGAGATATGCTACCAGACTATCCTGCAAGGTTACAACGCTTCCCTGGTAAAAGACTAGAAACATGCATTTAGACCCTATGGATTCCATATAGGTTTCTACCTACTAAAAGACACCGCTCAAGCCAAGCAGGAAGGACTGAGCCAATTGGAGTTTCAATTCTAGACCGACCGTTTTTGCAAACATGACCCAAGGGGTTTAGTCTCGAAGCATGCATCACAAGTGTCTTCCTACTGGCTTACTCTCATGACAAATTCGAAGATGAGGTTTTCATCGAAAATGCCCAAGACTAGGAGGAAGTGGTGGTAAGGATGGACGAACCTAGAATGACCAAGTTCAAAGCCATAAGCCTGGATGAACATGCAACAATCATAGAACAATCGGCTCAAGGAGCCCTCAGAGCTAGAGAGGAAATGGTAGTGACTGAAACAATAGAGATCCCCCTGGTATCCCCGATACAAGAAATAAATTTCCTCGAGGCTCAGGATGCACGAGAGAGAGGGTTACTCATGTATGAACATGCCATGTTGTTCATGAGTTTATATTTTAAGGCTCTAAAGTATACTATCAAGGCATCTGAAAAGATAGAGAAAGTTTAGGACATAAAAGACGATGAATTAAAAGATAAGGACTATAGTTGGTTTCTCAACTGTCTCTGTCGGAATTCCTAGTTTTCCTGAATGCTGATATCTCTCTCAATTGCTTCCCATGAAAGTTCTAACTCAACCTGATTATTTGTTATTTGTAAAATGGTGTTAAATAAATTTAGAGCAATGCTGGTTTGATCCGAAAGACTGGGTTCAACATAAGACTGCCTTGAAACTGGTACTATCATGAAGGATAAAAGGTAAGGGAGATATAATTCTGTGTTTTATTTTTAGGCTTAGTTATCTCTAATTCACAATGTAAAGAGAACAATTTTAAAACACGAATTAATGAGATAGCTGAATCAAAGGCTGTTTCTTGTATCTGAGTTAAAATTTAAAGAAAGGGAAACATATATGATATGAGGAAAAACATAAAACTACTAATAAGGTGAGGCATCAATTTAAGAGGAATCTCACGTTGCAATAGGAGACTATGAAGCAAGAAATATATTAATGCATCATATGATGTTGTAATCCAAACATTTTTAGGTCTTGTAGCTGTTGATAATCGATATAGAGGAAAAACTGTAAATGATCTAAATAACAAGAATAATTATTTCCACAGTGGAGGTTGTACTAAATTGTAGTCAATCATTCATTAATAAAATACATGAAAGAATAATGAAAAGACAAGGGAAAACATAACTCATACTTGACAAAATCCGGAATCTTCAATCTGCTTTTCTATCAATTCAGAGTTTCTTTTAGATGTCTTTGTCACAATGCCCTTTTTAGAGAAAGAAAAAAGCCCTTATTCATCCTTCTCCCCCTCTATTTATACACGATCATCACTACTTGATGGTTAGTGATCTCCTACTTTTTGGGGAAAAAGGAAAAATAGTTACAAAACTGCAACCTTAACTATTGCATGATTAGCTTTTCATTGGTCTATCATTTCAAAAGTACAATCTTTTGAATGATACTTCACTGTTTAGTTGAAGTCTCTCCCTCTTTTGAAGCTATACATTCAACACACATCTCCAAAAAATGAACAAAAATTCTGGGTGGTGTCAGGAGATCTTTAGTTTCAAACATATAAAATTTTCTTTGTACCTTTGGAAACTGGTCTTCAAAACCTTTATCGGAAAACTCGATCATTTGCAACTTTAAATTAGGCTGTACCAACCATCTGTCTATCAGGTTGGTATCGATTTCGTTCAACTGTGAAATTTCCGCCTGAACCTCCTGTAAGCTCTCTTTGTAGTCCAACTGCTGCTTCACAATGTTTATCTTCCCTAGTAGTCCAGAGCAGTCATTTCTTTCAATACCTAACACTTGCTTATCCAAGGAATCAAATATTCCCTCACAGTCGTCTTTGATCTCTTTGGCTATCTTTTTGTTTTTGAATATGTTCGTTTCCCATGCCTTGAGCATGATGTGTCCTCTTATCTGTTCCGTGATAGAAATTTTTAGATCTTTGGGCATTTCCCTATTTCCTAAACATGCGATTGCTTTCTGAAAGGTATTCCTTGCTGCTTTAGCCTCTTTTTCCAATAAAATAATATTATCAAGGGATTTGCTTACCTCTTTAAAATAATGCTGGATGATCTCTATTTTGGAGGTCAATTGTTGTTGCTCGGCTTCTATTTTTGTATGGGCTTCTAACGAGAGGGTTTGAAAAGCCTTTAATTCTACAACTTGACCTTTCGTCAAATTCAATATAGCTTGTAACTGTTTAACAAGCTCCTTTTGCTGAGTAACTTGTACCTCACTTGCTTTTATCCTTTGGTTCATTTCATCCAGGCTAGTTTTGAGTGACTGAATTTCTTGCCTTTCAACAACTATGGCCTGCTCCAAACTTTTATTCACCTCTTCTATAATGCTTTTCTCATCATTATTCAACTGATCCTGCAATTGAGCTATCATGTGGTTACTCTTCTTTATCCGTGTTCTCATGTTCTCCACAGTAAAAAGGTTTGTTGTTTCCATGGCTCCCATGGAGCCTACTACCTCTGTAGCAAAATACTCCTCTTCCATTTTCTTTCCATCTACTAAGACCCTATGCTTCTTCACCATACCCCTTTCTCTCATATATGTTTCTTGCTTTAGAACAACCTTCCTCTTCTTGCTGAAAAAATAATCAAAAGGAGGGATCTCATCTCTGGAAATGTGGGTGAGTTCACCAACATATATGGCTCCCATATGTGGGAGTCCAAAGGTGGATTGTAAAAGGGTTAAGGAAGTTATGGGACTTCCTAGCTCTGTAGATCTTGTTTCTCCCATAGAATCAAGTTCATTGACATCAACAACAAGTGATAAAGGGGGAGTAGACTTACTGGATTCGGGAGGTGTCTTGGGTCTCCGCTCTGTTTCTGCCTGTGGATTTTCTATTTGTAAGGTCTCTTCGTTTTGTGAGGACCTCCCAACCTCCCATAGAATTTCCTCAGGATTGACTTCATCTTGTGTTTCTTGTCTGAGGCCTAGGGAGGTATCTTCTTGTCTCCAAGGAAGGGTGATTGCTTCTCCCTACAATACTTTGGGCAGACCACTCCGTCTATGCTTCTAGAAGGTCTGAAAACTAGCTTGCAAGTCGGACGACAATGTCTGTACTCTCTCTAACACTTCCTTATAAGTCTTAGTCCCTTTGAACATGTCGTCACAAGAGGACTTCTCATGTTCATAATCCTTCATATTACAGTGGGTCATGTGTTTTCCCACTGACTAGTAAGGATCGTGCTTCCTGTGCTCGAGGTTTACCAATTTAATCTCCTCCAGCGTTGTCACTTCAACTTTGGAATGACCTAAGTTGAGCAATGAAAATTTCCCAATATGAACGGGAAAAACTGGCCAAGATTTCTTTTGAGCCATTTTTAGTTCTATCCCAATTCCACCTGTTACTATTTGATGAGATACCTCCCTGCACACCAGTTTGTCAGGGAGGAATTTCGGGAGTGCGTGTGGAGGGATTGAACACCCAAAAACTCTGATATATAAAAATTCTCCTCTATAAACCAATCAACAACTGTCCTGAGGTTTCCTGTGACCAACTCTGAAATGTGGGGAGGTGCAAAACCATACATCACCTGATGTAGTGGTATTACCATGAAATGAAAAATTTCATAGGATGAGTCCTTGGTGTTTTCTTCCCAAAGTTTAGAATGATATTCGTGAATTGGCTCTGGGTAAGTTGGATTCCAACTCCAATTCATCAAAGGGAAAGGAATTGAGAAGCATATAACATCCATGATGTATGCCGACATATAAAAGGCTACGGGTCGGCCCTTTGATCTTGCAGTCTGATATTCCATGACCTCCTTCACCATGTTCTTGGATAAAATCTTATCCCAATTGAAGCTGTAACCTTCTGTTGCCTCATGCAAAAGAGGTACCCATTCTGCAGGGAAATGGGTGGGACTTTTCTTACTGAAAAGTATACATAACATCATCGCCACATAAATCATATACTCATTCAATGAGGCTGTGGCGTAAATACCATGGGTGTCAGCCCATAATTTTCCCTCATTTCTCCACCAGTATTTGATTATGTCAGGATACGTTTGGTTTGACCCAAAACATTCTTTCGTTTGAAAATTACTCATGAAATCTTTATTATAAACATACTTGGGACTGGGAGATAATTTATACATTACTTGCACATGTTCTGGTCTGAAAGAGCCAATGACGACCCCTCGATTGTCTAGAATGATTCTTGTCTGTACATCAGTTTTCTCTAAGGCCCAACTGATCATGTCATTATAAGTCATAAGTCGCGGTCGTATAGATATTTTTTGGAGCTCAGAATTCGCTATATCTCGAAGCTTGTTGTCGATGTCATGAGGGAAATTTTTAATTTCATAATCCAGAGTCTCGAAAATCTACCTCCAGGATTTTATGGAATCGATGGCATGCGGTATTGTATCAGATATAACGTCTCCATCTGGAATCGAGCTTTCTGCAATTTCTTCGCTTTTATTGGGTGCCTTATTAGGTTCCATGATGCCTATGCTAGATCAAAGACCTGTTTATAGAGAAAATGTGTATAAAACCAGGTAAACGTGACTTGCTACAGATCTAAAGAATAACAATGAAGTTCGAAATATAAGACCTTATTAACCTTCAATTTTTGCGTTATAATGAGTGTACAAACACAGACGATGAAAAATTAATGCTTTTTAATGTAAAGATACGCCTGGAGATACACTTTCATGTCGAAAAATATCTTCACTTATCCGTTATTAATACTGTTGTATATCGACAATTTCAAAACTGGAGTTTCAAAAATCACTGCCTTCCTCAATCCACGAAATGCGAAAAGGAGCTTAGTTATCACTAATCTCGTTTCAAAAGAAAATTAACCTTAATCTTAAACCTTGTTTAGAGAAAACGTAATTTCGCATTTCGAAACTTCAGGGATCCTGTCGTCAGGGGATAAGTCATAAGAAAACCCTGGATCGCGAAACTGCGATGATATTAGTGATGCACTAAGACACGTATTAGGGCTTTAATTAATCTAGGTTAATGATTAATTATCCTTTTAAATTTCAAAAAAACGAGGATCGGGAGTTTGACGGTTGAGAGTTCGAAAGCGCTTTAGTAGAAGAAAAAACCTGAAACACGAAATATTAAGGGAAAGATAATTATTTCTAGGAACTTAATTAATTACGGGTTTAAGGAGCACTTTGTGGAAAGCAACGGAAAAAGTAACCTCTATTTCTTCCCCCTTTTAATTTTTTTTTTTTAATATGTTAAACATTTTCGGGATTTAGGCACTAGGAAAATAAGATGGTTGAATATTATACTTCAAGAAAAACCAAATCTCGAAAACCTGAAAAGGAACAGAAAGCTCTGACTCCCCTTTGGATTAAGGGCGGATCCACGACTTAGGAAAAGAGGCTCCATCTAGGGATCTCGTCTCCTTGTGGGTTGAGAAGAACATGCAGACCAAGTGCCTTCATTGGGTAATGGAGTCAATGATTTGGCTCTGTGAAACAAATTTTGGAGAAAAAACCGAATAAGAATAGGGTCTCAATGTTAACCTTGAAAATCTCTCCAAAGACAAAAATTCTGACTATCTCGAGTAGGTTTTCAGTAAACCTCTTCTCCTGAAACTGAGCTCAAAACTGTGTAAGACAATCAAAACCAAAACAACCATCCTATCAGGTTTCACATGATTCTGTTTGCATCAAGGTAAGTGTTTGTGTTGTGTCAGGTAAGGATATCCCCGAAATCTATGATAAAATTCAACCGAAAGGAAGATAAATTACCAGAACATCTTGTAATTCATGTATGACATCTTTTATCAGATACAAGGATATTGCTTCACTGCCAGCGAGCCTGTTCAATACCCTGATGAAGTTATCTGACTTCCCATATTGAATTTCCTTTCACCACTTCATTTTTTTCAAGCATTTAAATGCTGAGATGAGGGCAATCAGTATAATGAATTTCCTTTCTTTATCTCTTTGAAGTAGATGGGGGCAATCAATATTGAATTTCCTTTCACCATCTGTCTGTATTCATTTTTTATTTTTTAAAGTGGGGGCAATCAATGAGCATACAATATACTCGGGAAGATATCTGTTTGAAAAAGAATCAAAGTATGTCAACTCATTTAAATAGCTCTGGGTTAATCTTCCCCTCCACCTTAAAAAATCATGGGCTTCACAAAACTTCTTAGGGGAAACTTTTTGACCTTTAGTCTAGGGAACTTCCTTGAGCAAAACTAATCAGTTATTCTAGTTAGGATAACTATTAAGGTCAGGATTAACCTAGACATGTTTGTGATCCATCTAAAGTCAAAGAACTTAAAAACACAACCCACTCTCCTTCCTAGAAAGTTTGTTCGAGAGTTTTCAATACCAGAGCAAGACCCCTATGTTGTCAGGAAACTTTATGATTGGACCTCCATGGTCAAGTGGGGAAAGGCTTTACTGTGGTCAAGGGGAGGGTAAAGGGGGGTTTTAGAAAAAATGTCGTACATGTGACTGTTCTCAGAGATTTTCTTAATTAGCTTTTATAACCTTCTCTTAAGTACCCTTTTTTATTACTTCAATAATTTCTTTGATTTAGTTTTTATAATTTTTATTTTTTATATCGACAAGAATGAAATCATTCGTACTTTTTAGGGCTTTTATCTCGAATTTTAAAATGGGATTTCATACCTTTATTAGCTCTTATATTGACAGCCCAAAGATTACTCGTTCATTACCTTTGTCATTGTGAGATACTTGATATGAATACTTGTGCATGTCACCATTCAATACCTCGAGTCCATTGTCTTGTGAGAAATTTTCCCTGCGAATAACATAACATTATAATCGTTAGGAAACGTTATGAAAAGAAATCTCTTTTTTTTTTTTTGAATCTATACAAAAAGCATGAAAACAAATCAGTATGTACAATGAGGATTTAGAAACACATTATTGCATGTAGTGTTTAAGATGCCGCCCGTTTACAGGGGCATTGAAGATGTCTCCATCTAGGTTTTCTAATAACCAGACATTTTTTCCCTCAAAGGCCGAAATCCTGTATGGGCCAAAACAGATCGGATCGAATTTGCCATGTTTTCCAACATCTTCTTTCCTAGCTTCCCACTTCAGAACCAATTCACCAGGGAGGAATTCTCTATCTTTAGCTTTCTGATCGAACAAGGCCTTCATTTTATCCTGATATCTTTGTAACTTTTCATTTACTTCAGCCCTATTTTGCTGGACTTCGACGAGCTGGTTTATCCTTCAGGTAACGTCATT
The DNA here is from genome assembly GCA_032191745.1 of Picea mariana. Taxonomy (NCBI): domain Eukaryota; kingdom Viridiplantae; phylum Streptophyta; class Pinopsida; order Pinales; family Pinaceae; genus Picea; species Picea mariana. Next base: position 19,084 of record JASDQU010714633.1, read on the forward strand.
GGGTTCTTCATTTGAATCCTGCCAGAGTTTTATTACTGGTCGAGCAAGATTTATTGGTAAAATGACATCAGTGCCATATACCATGTGGAAAGGGAAAATCCCAATTGATCTTTTAGTGCTTATTATGTTGGCCCATAGAGCATATTTTAAATGGATATGCCATGCTTTATTGTTTCCTGTCAGAACCTTTTTTATCACGGTAATCAGGCTTTTGTTGGATGATTCAACCAGACCATTACCTTGCGGATAGTAATCTATTGAGTGTCCTAGTACGATATTATATTTTAGGCAAAAATTTATCATGGCCATTGACTTAAATGCTTGCGTGTTGTCAGTGACTATTTTTCGGGGACAACCAAACCTGGATAGAATATTATCTTCCAAAAAATTGATTACTACCAAATCAGTTGCATCTCTTGTGGGGATAGATTCCACCCATTTAGTGAAATAATCAGTAGTCGTTAGGATCCATTTTTGCTGCGTGCTGAAGTGTGGATGAATTTCTCCAATGAAATCAAGTCCCCATTGCTGAAATAGGGCTTCGGTTTTAACTGGAATAAGGGGCAAAGTTGGGATCTTTTGTTTTCCTGTGAACAACTGACAAGGGACACAATTTCAAACTTTAGTGTTCACTTCTGTGAACAATTTGGGCCAGTAGTATCTGGCTCTTAAGATATTATAAGTTGTTTCTCACCACGCATTATGTCCTCCACACACCCTGACATGGAATTCATCTATAACCCCTTCTATTTCAGTTTCGACTAAACACCTCAATAGGAAACCCATGGGGTCTTTCCAATACAATTTAGCATCTATGATACAGTATTTTACAGCATGTAACTTTAACATCCTAGCCTTAGACGGGGTTAACTCAATAGGACATTGGAGCGTAATTAGGTAATGGACGATGTCGCGATACTAGGCCGAAGTAGAAATTTTGTCTTGAATTTTGGTTGTAGGTGCAGTGACATCAAGCTCCTTTATTCCTAGAAATCCCTTGGTCTGTTGCAGCTAATTTATCCCTAGTGATTTTGAGTTTGATTTGGCAAGCAATTTGTCCAAACCCTGACCTTTGATAATTTTAGTTGGTTTGACTTCTAGGTCAAACTCTTGGATCTTAGCTAACCACCTGCCTCTTCTTCCATCGTTGTCTGGTTGCTCCAGGATATCTTTAACAGAGCTAGAGGGCACATAAGAAATGACTTTTGAGTGAAACACGTAAGTTTTGAAAGATTTGAGGGATTTCACCATTGCATAGGTCTGTTTCTCCAATATATCATATTTCAACTCGACATCCCTGAGACTTTTTCTAAAAAATGCAATAGGCTGCTCAAAACTTTCCTCATTTTTTTGCAACAATACAACTGCTATAGTATGTTCTGAAGCAAAAGAAAAAATCAAAAACTCTTTTGTGTAATCTAGGCTCGCCAAGACTGGTGCTTTGCTTATTACTTTCTTGATGCACTAAAATGACGCTTTGGCTTCGCTTGTCCATTTCACTTCACTGTCCTTTTTGAGCATATCTGTTATCAACTTCACAATTTCGGCAAAGTTAGGGATGAATCTCCTCAAGAAATTTATTTTTCCTAAAAAAGACTGAATTTCTTTTACATTTCTAGGAAAATTTATTGTATCTACCACCTCAACCCTTTGGGATTGATTTTGATTCCATATTTAGACATGATATGGCCCAAGAGTTTACCTTCTTGCATTGCGAAATGAGATTTCTTGGGATTGAGTGACAAACCAAATTTTCGGCATTTCTCAAAGGTTTGTTTAAGGTGCATTAGATGTTCTGCATAAGATTTGGAGAACACATTCAGGTCATCGAGATAGATAACCACGAACTTATCTCTTTCACCCACGAAAGTGATATCCATGGCTCGCTAAAAAGTTTCCCCTGCATTCATTAAACCAAAGGGCATTTTATCATACATGAAAGTACCCCAAGGGGTAGTGAAAGTATCTTTTTCTTTATCGTCCTGATGCACTGGGTTTTGATTGTAACCTGAAAAACCATCAATCATAAACATTTTGTTAGCTGCAACTACCTTTTCTAAAACGTGATCAATCTTAGGCAATGGGTAATTGTATTTATGTGATGACCGATTCAGGTTTATGAAATCGACACATAATCTGATCTCGCCATTTTTCTTTCTCAATGGGACTATATTAGCTACCCACTCAGAATATCTTAGTGGGACTACGATTTTAACATCCAGGAGTTTTTTGACCTATTTTTCTATTACCGGTAGTAAGATAGGGTTGATCTGCCTGAGTTTCTTCCTAAAAGGTTTGATGCCCGGTTTTAATGGAATTTTATGTTCCATGATGGTTGTATCATAAGTTCTCAACTCATTGTAAGACCAGGAAAAAACATCTTTGTATTTTTTAAGAAACTCGACATATTTACTCTTGATTTTAGGAGACAGGTATCTGGATAATTTAAATAATCTAGGACTCTCTTTGGTACCTATATTGAAATCTTTGACTTCCTCCGACTGAGGCTGTAAGGTAGTCTTCAAAGGGATGTCATCATGATTAAATAGTCTTTCTAAGGGAATCAATCCCTTGGGTATTTGGTTATTTTTTAAAACCAGCATACGATGATTTGCGATTTTATCTTGGAACTCTTGGGGGTCTTCCCCTTCCAGCATGATCCAAATAGGATCATTATGGTTCTCTTGGTCAGCATACATTTCAACAAACTTGTCTACTGTTTCTAAAAAAAATTGAAGTTGCTCGTCATCCTCAAACACCTGCCAATGTTGTATGTTATTGAGTATGGAAGGACTATGTCTCATTTGTATATGATATTTGAGTTTGAAAGCAGTGGGAGGTGCGAAATTCGAAGCGGCTTTGGCTAAGGCATCCACCTATTGATTTTCAGCTCTCAGAATGAAGTGAATATTAACAGAAGAGAAAAAAAAACCGATTAGGTCCCAAACAAAATTTCAATATGACCTTAATATAGGATGTTTGGCATGGTACTGGTGATTGAATTGTTTCACTATTAACTCTGTATCACCAAAAACTTCCAATTTTTTAATTTTCATCCTCCTAGAGGCCTCTAACCCTAACACTAGAGCTTCGTACTCACATACGTTATTAGTGTGGTCAATGTTCCACTGTAGCCTATAAGAGAAAGGGATAATGAATTGGTTATCAGGTGCTACAAAAATTACTCCAGCCCCAACTCCAAGATAAGATGAGGTGCCGTAAAAAAACATTTTCCAAACACCCGTGCTATATACGTCTTGTTTTATTTGTTTTTGTTTTTTTTTTTCCCTATACAAATTTATTCTACACATGCATCAAAATAATCATCTATAGATAATATACAATTACCTAAATCCTAATCAGCAATATATACAGGGTAATTATTTGGGCTGAGAGGATCACTAACCGTAAACACTAACCTGGTTTCCTTGTACAATCGCGTGAACTGGCCTCCGAAAACTGGAATCATTGCGTACATCATATCAAGTTGAAGAGAACCTCCAATTTTAGCACCCCAGGACTGAGACAAGAGCATGCCATATTTTGGGGGTATAACTGCGACAACCACATCCATTAAAACACTTTTTGTAGGTACCTATGTAAGATTTACGACTAAGTCTTTTATCATGCCTATACACTTGACTTTCCTCGAGTTGAATGAATATAAATATCCATAAGGCCTGGTGATTTCTAGGCTGAGTCTGTCCATGATTGCTTTAGGCATCACATTGTGAGAGGCCCCAGAATCTAACATGCAGTTATGGAGCAGATGATCGAAAACTGTCAAAGTGATGTAGAAAGGGGCAACAATGTCTCTAGCACCTTCGAAGTGTAGACCAAAAATTATGTTAGGATTATCATCTTCTAGGTTAATGGCATCAACCTGACTTTCATTTTTCGAAAAACTAATCATTTTAGCAATTTGTTTTCAGTATATCGGGTTTTTAGCCAGTTCAATGAGGGGAATAGGGATTTTGATCTTATTGATCTCATTCTCTAGATTAAAACTTCCAATGGTTTTGTCAGTTTCCATGGTTTGAGTCTCCAACCCTTTCTTTTCATCTTTCCTGGGTTGAAGAGCCTTTGTTTTGGTAACAGGGGTGTTTATTTTCGGTGTGCTTAAGGGTGATGTCTCCATTGTCTTTGTTTTGATAATTTGTCTGTTAGCGATCTATTTTTCAATGTTTTTTGAAACTGCTTGGTTAGTTTCAACCCTTGGCAGTATCTTTTTAACTAGAGCGGTTGTGGAAAACGAGTTTCTAGGTATCAGGTTGTATTTTTGGTGGAGCTTGGCCATTATACCATCTGTTACTCCATGATAAGTCAAATCTTCAGAAACACTACTGTTCCTGTTACTCTCGGTCCGATACTCATTAGTGAGAGACTTTTCATAATCGTGTATTGTTATATAAGGTTGTAAGTAGTCATCGTCGAGATGGTTCATATCCTCTTCTAACTCCTTAAAATCCTCTACGTCCTGCCCTCCTATAAAGTTTTCACTTTTAAAAGGGGTTTGAATTTTTTGATCTTCATTCTTAATTTGTTTCTAGTGGTTTTGAGGATTAGGGTTTTTCCTGGATTCCTTTCTAGGGTAATGTTCATTTTTAGCTTGATCAAGTTCCATTCTTGATATTTTGTTTGACAATTCTTTGATGATTGTAGCCATATCGTCCATTTTATCTTCTGAGGATCTCCCTGATCCATAGGGTCCTCCTTTCTCCCTATATCTCCTTATTTCTTTGTTTCCAGTCTTGAATTTGGTTTCCATCTTTCCTCATGCCATCATGTTAGATTCGATTTCCAAGTCATCGTCTTGCATCTTGGTAAGATCAACTGATCTTCTCTCCCTTAATAAAAGGGCGAAGTCGGGGTCAAAAGCTCCGACGGAAGTCACTTTCTCTACAGGTTGTGAGGGTTTAACCTCAGTTGGTATCTTGTTGTACAATTTGTTGAATCATTAGGTGAACTCAAGGACTGATTCAAAGTTTTTCTTTCGAAGAGCTCCAAATTCTGTTAGATAATAAATATGGTCTTTCCGCTCACCCCACTGTCTGATAAAAGTTTTTTCAAGTTCATCGTATGACGGTATAGATCCAGCCGCTAGGCCTCGAAACCAAGTTCTTACTTTCCCTTCAAAGGTTTGAACCAAGATTCTGGAGTAAACATCTTCATGTTCCAATCCAAGAATGTCAACGAATTGATCGAAAAAATTTACGTGTTCAGCTGCCATTAAATCGCCCTCTCCTGTGAATTTGGGCAGGTTTTTCATGTAATTTTTCGGTAAATCATGGAGAGGGACTGATAGAACCAGAGGAGCATATCTTGCAACAACCTTTGAAAATATCCAAAGAGTCAGTTCTTGGCTGCCTGCTCCTCCTCCCGGACCACCTGCGACATCACCTCCTGCCCCACCTGCTCCAACCGCGGCCATTGTGGCTTTAGCGGTAAAAGTTTGGGGGTTATAAGGAAGGGTTTCAAGAAGTTGGTTATTGAAGGGGGTGAAACTTGAGAAAAAGGAGCTTGGGGAATCTAGACTGGTTCCTTCAGAATCATAGGGTGAAAATATAGGAGAATCAACAGAAGTTGAATCAAGATATATGGGATAATTGTTTGATTTTTGAGAGGTGGGAAAATGAACTTCAAGAAGCGAGGGAGAATCAGTCACAACAGGAAGTGAGACAGATATTCATTTTCTATTGGTGTGGGAAACGACTGAGAAAGCTTCTGTCTTAAAAACAGGCAGAACCAAATCTGATTCGGGGAATGTAACTTTATCGGCAGAGTATTTCCTGTAAAGGGGTGGAATACTTGATTCACCGTGTTGATCTTCAGATTTAGACTGTGTGAATTTAGGTTGATAATTTTTATTTTCCGATGAGACAGACTGCCGGAAGTACCTTCTTGATTTTAGAATTTTTTCTGGGTTGGAAGAAGGCGAAATCTGTTTGTTGTCTGGATTCTTCCTGGTGTTCTTCTGGTTAAGAGCCAGTTTAAATAATGTGGAGTCTCCAAGTGAAAGATAAAGGTAACCTTAGAAGGTTTCCAAACTTTGTTCACTACCAAAGAAGGAAAGTGTCAATGTCATTCTTCCCAGGGAAAAATCTTCGTTACTCCGTTCCCTGACAACAACGCCAAAAAGATATTGTTCATGAGTTTAGAATTTAAGGCTCCAAAGTATTCTGTCAAGGCATCTGAAAAGATAGAGAAAGTTGAGGACACAAAATATGATGATTTAAAAGATAAGGACTATAGTTTGTTTCTCAATTGTCTCTGTCGAAATTCCCAGTTTTCCTGAATGCTGATATCTCTCTTTATTGTTGCCCATAAACGTTCTAACTCAACCTAATTATTTGTTGTTTGTAAAATGGTGTTAAATAAATTTAGAGCAATGTTGGTTTGATCCGAAAGACCGGGTTCGACGTTAGGCTGCCTTGAAGCTGGTACTGTCATGAAGGATAAAAGGTAAGGGAGATATAATTTTGTATTTTCTTTTTAGGCTTAGTTATCTCTAATTCACAATGTAAAGAGAATGATTTTAAAACATGAATTAATGAGATAGTTGAATCAAAGGCCGTTTCTTGTATCTGAGTTAAAATTTAAAGAAAGGGAAACATGTATGATAAGAGGAAAAACATAAAACTACTAACAAGGTGAGGCATCAATTTAAGAGGAATTTCATGTTGCAATAGGAGACTATGAAGCAAGAAAAATATTAATGAAGCATATGATGTTGTAATCCAAAAATTTTCAGATCTTGTAGCTGTTGATAACCGATACAGAGGAAAAATTGTAAATGATCTAAATAACAAGAATAATTATTTCCACAGTGGAGGTTGTACTAAATTGTAGTCAAGCATTCATTAATAAAATACATGAAAGAACGATGAAAAGACAAGGGAACACATAATTAGACTTGACAAAATCCAGAATCTTCAATCTGCTTTTCTATTAATTCATAGTTTCTTTTAGATGTCTTCATCACAATGCCCTTTTTAGAGAAAGAAAAAATCCCTTCTTCAACCTTCTCCCCCTCTATTTATACAAGATCATCACTACTTTATGGTTAGCGATCTCTTACTTTTTAGGGGAAAAAGGAAAAATAGTTACAAAAATGCAACCTTAACCGTTGCATGATTATCTTTTCGTTGGTCTATCATTTCAAAAGTACAAGCTTTCGAATGATACTTCATTTTTTAGTTGAAGTCTCTCCCTCTTTTGAAGTTATACATTCAACACACTTCTCCAAAAAATGAACAAAAATTTTGGGTGGTGTCGGGAGATCTTTAGTTTCAAACAAATAAAACTTTCTTTGTACCTTTGGAAACTAGTCTTCAAAACCTTTATCGACAAAACTGATCATTTGCAACTTTAAATTGGGTTGTACCAACCATCTGTCTATCAGGTTGGTATCGATTTCGTTCAACTGTGAAATTTCCGCCTAAACTTCCTGTAAGCTCTCTTTGTAGTCCAACTGCTGCTTCACAATGCTTATCTACCCTAGTAGTCCAAAGAAGTCATTTCTTTCAATACCTAAAACTTTCTTATCCAAGGAATCAAAGATTCCCTCACAGTCATCTTTGATCTCTTTGGCTATCTTCTTGTTTTCGACTATGTTCGTTTCCCATGCCTTGAGCATGATGTCTCCTCTTATCTATTCTGTGACAATTTTTTTTATATATTTGGGCATCTCCCTGCTTCCTGAACATGCGACTGCTTTCTGAAAGGTATTCCTTGCTACTTTAGCCTCTTTTTCCAGTAAAATAATATTATCAAGGGATTTGCTTACCTCTTGAAAATAATGTTGGATGATCTCTATTTTGGAGATCAATTGCTTCTGCTTGGCTTCTATTTTTGTATGGGATTATAACAAGAGGGTTTGAAAAACCTTTAATACTATGACCCGGCCTTCTGTCAAATTCAATCTAGCCTGTAACTG
>JASDQU010714635.1:0-15239 GCA_032191745.1 Picea mariana
TTCTGACGAAGAGGACACTACCTTGGCTTGGTGGCCAGAGCTGACAGCGTTACCCACTAGTATCTTCGTAGAAATGAGAAGGTTGTCTCGTGATGAGACCCCCTTTCCTTTGGCCATGCAACCAAAGGTCACTGCCCTGGTTTGGTGACTAGATGGTGGCAATGTCATACTGCTAAATACCTATGAACATAATGAGCTAGCTCGTGATGAGACCTCCCATCCTCTTGGTTAGGTCTTGCATTTATTAATTTTATCATTTTCTTAGGGTCCCTTAGTTTCTTATTGAGAGGATTTTTATTGCCTTCTTGGGGATCCCCTGGGTGAAGCATCTCTAGGTTTTATTTCCTATGGCTTTTATCTTTTACCAGCTGCTTTTACCCCATGGGCCTTTAGCCCCTTCTTCCCACAAGACAAGATGTACCCTGGAAGGTCATCCTAATGGCCAAACTAGGGGAATGGGATGGATGAGCGGGGTATAAGATGAAAAAGTGATAAGATGGTGGGAGTAGACGATGCTTCTGCAAACCCCCCTTGGTGGCTAACCAAAACCCATGAATACCGGCTTGCTAAGTTGCCCCATCAATCACCTCAACAATGGTCAAGTGGATTAGTGTAAGATCCAAGCAGTCATCCAAAATGAAAGGAACCTAATGCATATATAAGAAGGTTATAAAGATCAAATATGACACATACCATGATACCTCGGACCAATTACCTCATGGAGCAAGATTCATCTCCGATGCAAGCCCAGGCCGGTAGTGATGGAAGCTGCTACTGCTGATAGGACAAAGTTGGCTGAGAAGAAGAAAGATAGGCCCTCCAGGGCCATGCTCAAGTCACTCCTACTCTCGGTACTCCATGTCTAGGACCATGTGGGCCTCGAGACATGATCTCCTAGTTATCCCTAGATATCGGGGATAACATCTGGCTCCAACTCGGGGACATGTGCTAATTGTAGAGTGCATGAGGACCTCAGCAATCTCTGGTGTAGACCTGTGACCTGCTCACACTTAACAAAAGGGCATCAGCGACAAAAGATGGGGTGGTATTGCCACCCCATAAAGCAATAGCATATACATAGTAAATGTGCATATAAGGCGATCATAAATGCAAATACAAAGTAAAAGACTTACCTGTACTTACCTGTTGGCTGCAAGTTGATGTAATCAAACAACCAATGAAGCCAATCCAGCAACGTTCCCTGATACCTGCCTTTGTGCTTCATCATAAACCAAAACAGTGATACATCAAGCACAAAAATGTCATGAGTTAGAATATACATCATATCATCGGACGAGTCAGAATCTAACTCATGGAGGCAGGTGGGAGGGACAAAATCTTGCCAAGTCCATCTCTGAGAAAAGCACTCAATCCTATCCGAGAAAGGGTCATGAAGAAGATAAGGTTCAGAGAACTGACTCAAAAGGCCTGCAAATTGGTTACCTAGGACATCTTCATGCTCTAAGGAAAGAATTGACAAAAGTTTAGTAGAAGACTGGCACATTATCAAGAGAAGGTTGAAAAACTGATTGGAAATAGCATTACCCAACCATCCCTTGAAATCTAGGGTTTGCCCAGGAGGAAACTCAACACAAAAATGGTATTTCCCAACTACACCCTGAATGGAAAAGCAAGGCAAAGCAACAACAGGTGGTTGGGATGAAAAGTCATGAGTAACCTTCTTCAGGAAAACGATGTTCTTACTTGTATCACAATCTGAGCATATCGGTGGTTGGCAATCATCTTTAGGAAAAGGGTCCAAATGCTCAGTAGGGTACTCATCAAACATCTCAAGGTAAGACTGAAAATCATCCGAAAGATAAATTAATAGGTTATCCTTGGTGTTTTGAAAGCTACAAGTAAAAACCTCATCTCCTTGTTGCCATTGGTTATTAGTAAATTGTTGTGACAACTGCAAGGACAACACCTGGAGATGATTCTCAGTGTCATAGATGGGATCCAGGTCATACCCAACTATATCCCACCTACATCTCCTGACATGTATGAACTCATCAATGTTATCAACTATGTCAGTATCAGTATCATAACATGCAGGATTTGCAAGATTCGAAGATTCATCCTCCTCCTCTTTTTCATTACGTGGTAAAGCATCATCAAAAATTATGAGAGGAGGGCAACTTACTGTTTCTTTTTGTGCATGTACTTCGAGGACTCTGGTGTTTTCAACATGTGTTGTTTCTTCATCCCCATGGACTGCATCCATTTCATCCGAGGCTTCCATTTCCTCTTCTTCTTTTGAATCAAGTAACACAGTATTATTAGAATTTTGAAGTGGAAAATAACTAACATCATCTTCGCTTTACTGCACAGGAGAGACAGGTTCTTGTATGACTTCATCAGAGGGAGGCACACACATAGATACTTCATCATTTTGTTCAGATTTTGTTTCCTCAGCCATCTCTTCAATTGTCTTATGTTGAACGATGGTCTGCTTCCCTTCTTCTTGGAAATCATCAACAAGTTTTTCATGGGAATACAAACTTTCCATAGTAAGAGTACCTGAGGTGAAGAGGTCATTTATCCCTGATGAGAAGATATTATTTTTAATTTCTTTAGCCATGCCATAAGCTTCATTGAGTGTCTTTGGGGCCCTTCTACGGAGGGGCAAACCTAAGTGAGCCAATATTGCATGGGTATAGATATAGACCACATACTCTTCTCCAGGATGATGGGCTCCAGGAATCTGATGCAGAGTGCCCTCAAACCTACTCTGAAAGTCAAAAAGAGTTTCATTCTCATTTTGTTTTATATCCTCAAAATGTTTTAGTAGTATTGGGATATCCTCTGATTTAATGCCCCATTCTTCAAGAAAGACTTCTTCAAACTGGTCCATAGAGGTGATGCTAGCATTCGGAAGGTTATTATACCATCTCTTAGCATCTCCATGAAGAGTGTTTGAAAAAAGTTTCATTACTACATCCTCAGCCTCATCAGCGACAAGGTGGAGCATAAAGTAAGAATAAAAATTATTCATGTGAAAGTCAGCTCTTTCCCCATTGCGACCAGAGAATCCAGGGAGCCATCTTTTCTTGGATATAGGGGGAATCTATCTTGGGTATCCTGGGATTTTTCTCATGTCTAAAGGTTCATAGTTCCCGAGATCCCATGGCGAAGTTATTCATTTGATCATTAGTGGAGTCGCCAGATAGTTTTCTTGAAACTACCAAATAATAGGGGGAAAAAAGGTAGTGGCATCGCCAGGTAATATTACAAGAAATGTCTGAGATAAGGCTTACCAAAGATATGTCATTGAGGAAGGTAGACTCAGTGTTCCCCGGCAACGGCGCCAAAATGTTATCGCACAGTTTGTAGGAAAGGTTTAGGTAGCTTGAGTCAAGGCTTCAAACTGGCGTAACAGGAGCTTCCCCACCCACTGTCACCTCGATGGGGAGCTCTTTCTATTTAAAATGGCTAATCCAAGGGAGACGTCCCTAGTAATCTGGGTTTCTGAAGGGCATAAAGGTTTAATGGATCAAGGTAAGAGATTCCCTTTCACAGATTATTGCCAAGATAGAGATAGTCAAAGAAGGTATTCCACTGATGAGGGCACCTGTTTACGAGACAAGACAAATAAAACTAAAGAATGTACTGCAGTGGTTAGTACTTCACAATATCAATGACTATCTTTAACATATATGAGAATTAATGAGAGTAATTATTGACGAAGTCAATGATTGCAATAAAAGCTTATATTAATGTCACTCCTTCAATAAATACACAAGAGATAATGGCATTCAATGTGCAAAGTCAAATCCTTGTATTATTACAATGCATCAAATATTATAAATCTGCTCATACATATATAATGTTGCTGCGTCACTATTGCAGAAATAAGGTGACGTCAGCCCTAGTATTAGGTCAATTTTGGAAGGTAAAAAGTGAATATTTTACACAAAAGGGGCAAAGAAAGTAATCTACACTTCAAATCCAACCAAGTCACAAGGTCTTATACTCAAATAAGGGTCAAAGAGAGACTTGACATCACAAATAATGTTGCTGCTGCAAAGGTGACGTCAGCCCTAAAATCAAGTTAGTTTGAAAGACAAAGAGCAGGACGTTTTGCAATCTAAACTTATGAAAGTGATCAACAACTCAAGGTCTTATCAAACAAGGTGACAAATGTCAAAACGTTCTAATCCAAGCAAGGGTTTTAACAGGTATGACATCACCTATAATGTTGTTGTTTTAGGTTTAGGGTTAGCTAGTCAAAGAGGTGGACGATTTTGACAAATCAACCAATAAAATTGCTTGAAACCTCTATGGCTACAAAGGGATGAGTCAGCCGCAACTTTTGGTCCAAGCACAAGTTTAAAATAGGAAAGACATCATCATATTTAGGGTTAGTCTAGACACTAGGGTTAGTTAGGGTTTCAAATAAAGAGAGTTTGAAAGAGTTATTCTAGCACATAAACCTCAACGTTTTGTTCTTAGACTAGTGCCTTAGGGTAAATGGAGTCAAGGAGTAAGGCTAATGGCTTGGGAGAATCTAAATCTAAGGACGAGAGAGTTAGGCTTGATGGTGTTGCAATGGAAAGGCCACCAAGTCAAAACCCTAAGGGGAGGAGGCTCATTCCGGTGTAGCTAAAGCTAGGTCTCATGCTCCTCCCTCTTTCCTTAGAACTCTTTGGCAAAACAGCTAGCTTTAAAATACAAGTCTAGGGCTGAAAAGGTGTTGCTTGGGGACAAGGCTTTTCAAACCCTAAGAGTCCAAACCCTAGGTGTAAACTCAATTAGGCCTAGGACGTCCTCTTTTTTCAACTTATATCCAAAACTAACTCAGAAAAANGAAAGGCTAGTGTAGCTATGGCTAGGCTAAACCTTCTTTAATCAATGGCTAAACTAGTTTTTATCATGGGGACATAAAGCCACGACCTACTTGTGTGTTGGCTCCCTAGGGTTTCAATGATTAAGCAAATAATAACAATGTAACCATAAAAGTAAGCAATTCTACCTACAACCATTCAATAAAGAAGTTTTGCATGCAAAATTTTACTTACAAATTCATGAAGTGCATAATCAAACCCTAGTTGTAAACCTTCCAATGACAAAAACACCATATGCATGCCAAAAATGATCCTCCTCGAGTGTAGTGCCTCACTCCAAGAGAAAATATCCAAGACAAAAGATAAAAGAGTCACTCTCACAAGAGAGCAAATTGTGTTATGTTCAAATGAGGGTAAAACGTCCTCAATATATATGATCTCAATGACCTTTAATTAACAATTAGGTCATTAAAAATAGCCGACAAGGCTGACATTACAATCTTTCATTATTTGTCACTTAAAAAGCTAAAAATATCATAATAGAGCTAAAATGGGAGACGTCAAGCCCCTCTGGGGGAGACGTTGGCCCTTTTTGGGCATAATCAGCATCCAAGGAGCAAAACGTTGGCCCCTCTGGGCCTCCTACAAGCTGCCACACATGCCACAAGGTCCAAACACACTGCCACATCCTCCAGGAAATGTCCAGTCTTCCCTGGTGGCGTCCTGCCGATCAAAGCCATCATACCATCTGCAGGGGCTGATCCCCCATAGGTCAATCTCTGCCAAAATGTCCTAATGAGGGTGTCCTTCTTCTTCTCCATGCAAGGGCTCATCAAAACATTGTCCTGCCTTTGCCATCCCAGCAACCATCTGATGGTCTCTTCAGCCCCATGGAGGTCCGAGCTAATCATCTCCCCATGTGCACCGATCCTCTGGTACCTGTCCATCGGGCATGGTCCTGCACATCAAAGACTACGCCCTCCATGGGCTCATTAGTCCTAGACATCATAGCAATGTAAATCATTTCTCATCATTAAGGTTATCAAACATATGCATGAAATCCATAACAAATCATCTAAGAGCTCAAAGACATTACACAGATCTACTATACAAAGCTAAGAAAACCAGCAGGACAACCTATTGGGCTAATACCCACAGGAGATGGAAAGTTTCCTCAAAGGATCATTCAAGCCATGTGTAATGAGATGATATGGTTTTAGGGATGTCCAGTCATAGTAAGACCAAGGGTTGGTTTTGTCTGTGGGTCCCTTTGTAGGAGGTGAGCTGTACCTGTTATGGATGCATTTTTTCCAAGCCCTTTATTGCCTTATCTTTCTTTATTGCATTTTTACTACAAGGTCTGATGAAGAGGACACTGCCTTGGCTTGGTGGCCAGAGTTGACAGCGTTACCCACTAGTATCTTCGCAGAAATGAGAAGGTTGGCTCATGATGAGACCCCCTTTCCTTTGGCCATGCAACCAAAGGTCACTTCCCTGGTTTGGTGACCAGATGGTGGCAATGTCATACTGCTAAATACCTATGAACATAATGGGCCAGCGCGTGATGAGACCTCGCATCCTCTTGGTTAGGTCTTGCATTTATTAATTTTATCATTTTCTTAGCGTCCCTTAGTTTCTTATCGAGAGGCTTTTTATTGCCTTCTCGGGGATCCCCTGGGTGAAGCATCTCTAGGTTTTATTTCCTATGGCTTTTATCTTTTACCAGCTGCTTTTACCCCGTGGGCCTTTAGCCCCTTCTTCCCACAAGACAAGATGTACCCTGGAAGGTCATCCTAATGGCCAGACTAGGAGAATGGGATGGATGAGTGGGGTATAAGATGAAAAAGTGATAATATGGTGGGAGCGGACGNTCACCCCAACAATGGTCAAGTGGATTAGTGTAAGATCCAAGCAGTCATCCAAAATGAAAGGAACCTAATGCATATATAAGAAGGTTATAACGATCAAATATGACACATACCATGATACCTTGGACCAATTACCTCATGGAGCAAGAGTCCTCTCCGATGCAAGCCCAGGTCGGTAGTGATTGAAGCTGCTACTGCTGACAGGACAAAGCTGGCTAAGAAGAAGAAAGATGGGCCCTCCAGGGCCATGCTCAAGTCACTCCTACTCTCGGTACTCCATGTCTAGGACCATGTGGGCCTTGAGACATGATCTCCTAGTTATCCCTAGATATCGGGGATAACAAAGCCTTTGAGGGCTATCCACACCAAATCTAAGTCAGGAATGACTTCTCCAATAGCTTCCAACTCATCCTTCACCTGTGCAACTTGAGTGATGTAGGTGGCCACACTCTCTCCTTTGACCATCCTAGTTCCATGCAGCTTGTCTCGGAGAGCCATTATTTGGTTCTCATTGTTAGCCTCATACAGGCCTTTCATTGGATGTCTTCTTCTTAGTCAAATGTGGAATAAGGTGGTCTCTGACCCCATCCAAGATGATTCTCTGAGTATTGGCTTCCCTCATCTCATGAACATCAAGAGCTATGGGATCTGTAGGTACAGTTATGACGGTGTTTGCAAACGGCCACAATTTGTTCTCCTTGAGAACACTGTTGATTCTAACCTTCCACTGTAGGTAGTTGGAGATCCCCTCCAATCTATCTTCAAACCTGATGTTGGAAGTCATCTTTTTCCACCTGACAAAGAACCTTTTCTACCTTCTTCAAGCAAACACAACAAAAACTCACTTGCTATACCAAGTGCCAAAATGCTACCCACTGAACTTCAAAGCACAAGCTCTGATACCATTTATATTTTTAATGACTAAAATCAGCAAACTGAAATTATGTCAAACACTTAGCAAGATAGAGATAACTATCTTCATAAACTTCATAAATGAAAAAACCCACATTCAGAAATTTCCACAAGCAGAAATACACATTGCTATGAAAAATATGTAGTGGAAAAGCATAGTGGAAAGCAACCCAATAACACTCAAAAATTTAGGCAAATGCCAGGGAAAACCCCAATGTGGGGAAACCCAACGAGAGAGAGAGATCTTATTATTATTCTTCGGGAAAGTACAAAACAACAACAAATCTACATTTCTAGCCAAGGAAAATACCTCACAGCACCAAATCTATCCCACAGAAATCTGCCTCATTTTCCATGCCAAAACTGTACCGTTGCTCGGCCTCTTCTGCCTCATTTTTCGTGCCCACAGTCAGCTGTACGAACTGTTCCATACGGCCCAAAAACATTAAACATAAAATAGAAATCCACCTCAAAATCTGTGACTGAAATTTCTCGATTTTCGCTCCAAATCCGTACAACTGTGCAGACTCGTACGGACTGTACGGATCCGTATAGTATGGCCTCCCACAGCAGAAAAATATTTTGGCCAAAAATTCACAGAAAAAGTTTCTCGAGAATCGTGCCCACTTTCCTCGAAAAGCATTCCCTCTTTGTTGCTCACTTTTCTCTCTCAAGCATGCTCAGAAAATCTCTCTAACTCTCCTCTCAATGTGCTCTCAATATCCTCCCAATGTCTTCACAACATGTTTTGCACACTACCCAATGCATTCTTTTATAATCTGAAAATGACTTTCTCCCCCCAAAAGTGTCTTTTCACCTTCCCAACCCTAGATCCGAAGGCCAAGATTAGATCTTTCCTTTTTCAATATCAAGGGTCATGATCCATTCCCTCCAAAATGTCTCATTTAAAATTAAAGTGAATTTCACTTTATTACATAAGTGCTTTATGAAAATAAAGTCACTTTAAAAATAGAAGGTACACTTTATTAAAAAAAAGGTCACTTTACTAAAAGAACCACTTAAAACAACTTTATAAAAACTATTACAAAGTCAAGTGCTTGGTAGTGCAAATATTAAGGTAACATCCGCATACAAGACAAAACATGCGGAGTACCTCCCGAGCTAAACAAATCTAATAGAGCCTAGCAATGGGCTCTACCTAAACCATTACTATGCATGAGCCATAAGGTTATGAGATGCTTTGTACCATATTGTTTAGTCCAGGTTCGTTTTTTTCAAGTTTTGTATTTAATAGAACCTCTTATTTTCTGAAGTTTCTATCCATATTGGATTTATTAACTTCTGGATGAGTGTTATTAGCTTTATATGCAGAACATTGGAGACATTTTTCTTTGACATTTGTTTATTGCATCAATCCATTATGACAAGTATTGACCTCAAAACTCGCATATAGGTTAGGGTTTTCCCTACTTTCATTTTTGCATTATCCGTTTCCTAGTTCATTTAGCCTTAGGATAGACCACACCAAATTGTGACACTAACCTTCCTTGTTGATAAGTGTGTCATACTTTATGTGGTAGAGCCTTCCTTCCATGGGAATCCTAGTTAGAGCCTTATTTTTCTTTTGGTTCCCATGCTAAAGTACTTCATAGGTGATGAAACCCCCCTCCCCTTCCAGGGTTCTATGACCTCCTGGTCACTAGATCATTCCAATTGTTGATTCATATCGACTCTTCGGGTTCCCGATCAAACCCAGATAAGTTATACACAGGTCCCTTTTCTTCCTTTGGTGCAGGTCCTGTGATACCTACATCTTTTGTCTCTATGCGCTCTGGGAGCTTCTCAATTTACGGGTGCTATCTCCTCTTCACTAGACCCTTCCTTCATATGACCCTGGGCTATGCCCTTATACTAATGCCCAATTGTGGGTGTGGGCAAGTGTCGTTTCCAACCAACCCACTTTTCACCCCACAATCCTTCTTGTGTTGACACGTACCCCGTCACCAAAACATTGGTTGAAATTGTGGCCCACTCAAGGACTATTAACGTCCGAGCATATCCTCCCCCCACAATCCTTCCTGTTCGTCAATCTCTTCTCCTTTGGTGCTTCATGTGATCGATGATTGTTATCGATCTTCATTCCTCTCTTCTTTCCTCCTTCCACGCATCTCCACAGATCTCTACAATCTATTGACATGTAGTTCCATTCAAATCAATGGTTGTTGTTGACTCCGCATTTTCGGCCTCCGGGAGTTTCAATTCTCAAGCTCCACTCTCTTCTGTATGGAAATCTCCCATAGTGGAATATCTCTTGCCACCTGTCTCCTCGAACCTATGGTTCTACTCCTCTTTCGGATGCCTAACCTTTCAACTCGGATCAATGGTCCTATGATCCTCTTCTCGATCGATGATCAAGATTTCCTCTGGGTCTCTGAACTCCTGAGATCTCAAATTGCAAACCCTTTTTCTTCTCCTCAAATTTGTGGAATCCTTCCATGTGTCCTCTTAGATTGGACAACCTAGGATTACTTTGGGTCTTTACCCATAGTTCACAGATCTTCACCACACCTCCCTTCTGTATCTGATGGTCCAGAATCTCTCTAGGCTTTTTCACTTCGGCTCTTCATCTCCTTGGCGCTTCGACTCTTCGTCTCCCTGATGATTTGTCTCTTTAGTGCTTCGGGCTTTGAATATTTCATTTCTCGAAACTGAAACTCCAATGTAATGTTCTCTGGAGCTCACGATCTGGTGACAAGTGTCCCCTCGCAGATTGATGGCTCTCTGCTCTTCAGTTGTCCAAGCTTCGTCTGTTTCAACACTTCAAACTCCACCTCTTTCTCGATCTCTCGACCTATTGACACGTATCCCCTCTGGATTGAATGGTCTAGACTAACCTTCGTGAATTAGGATTTCACAACTTGTGACTTCCAAGTTAATACTTCCTCCACATTACCGACTACCAAAATTTTGATATTTAGGATCGCTCAAATACGACAGCTCACACTCCTCTGGATCTAACAGCCACTATCATGTCATGAACTTGGCTTTTTCCAGTTCTTTTGATTCTTCCCTTTGACTTCTTTGATGTGCGAGTCAGTGAAACATTGATTGCTCGCCATGCATCCCTTCCGATGGATGGTTTTGATGATGTCGAGACTTCACAACTTTGAAAATCCTTCTCTCCTATGCAGCTCCAAAGGGTTAAACCTCATGCACGTTCCTCTAGATCCAAACACTGTTGGTCCACATGCTCAGATCAAACGGTTGAGACCTAGTTCTCCTGCACTCACTCCTCCTCTGCCTGGATGTAGATCAAATGTTCCAGCTTCTTCTCCATAATCGATCAGACGGTCGTTGTTTCTCCTCCTCATGAGATTTAGAATTTCTTAGACTTAGAAGGTGTTTTCAATGTTCGAAAGGTCTCGGCTTTTCAACTTCCTCATGTGAACCCGAATCCTTTGGGTATCTCTTACACTTCTGAAAGTGTTATCTCTTCTGAGCTTATGGAGTTAGAGTAATCCCATATCATACGCACTTCTTGCATTATTCCTTCCGAGCTTGTTCTCCTCAAAGATTTCGATCTCCCACGCACACTTTGCGTTCTCGAAAATTCGTCAATATCAAAATCTGAAGGATTTATTGAACAAGAAATACTTCTTTCCCTCCTGGCATTCTTCTGCTCGATGAACTCCTTGCATAGATTTTTCCTCAAAGATTATTCAGTAACTCTATTTCTTACTGAACTCAACACGAAGTTCTTATGTGCACACTTGCATCAGCTCAATGCCCACTTGTCAGAGCTCTACAAAGTCCTCAATAAATCTAGTTCTCTTTGAAATCGATAAAGAGTTCTTCCCATGCACTCCTTTCACTTCTTTTGATGAAGGTTCAACAGTATCCCTCCTAATATTTCCCTTCAGGTTAAACCTCTATCAATGCACTCTTTGTGGATTGTGTGCATTCCTTGCACTCAGAAACTCAAAGATGATAAACAATTGAAACTCCTACAATACTTCACCAGTTAAGCATTCAAACCTTAAAAATTCATAAAAATGTCTAAACACATAAACCCATGATATGTAGGAAAAATTGCATTTCTATTATCTCTGTGTGTCTATACAGATGATTTACAAAAATTGGACTGTAACAAAGTCCCAATTCTCTCAATCTCTCTCTCAGAACTATTCTACCTCCTAAGGCCTCTACCCTGACCTCTCTATCATTCTCTCTCTATGAAAAATTTTGATGCAAGATATCCTTACAAAAGAGGGGATCTATGAGCTCATCGTCTCTCACCTGTAACACACCCCATCCACCCACTGACCAGGGAAGTCACTTACTCAAACACTTAGCTTAGTTCTGACAACATAATGTAACACCCAGTATTCAACTGAGGTATGTCACATAATTTTTTTTTTTTCCTCTCAAAATACGTATATACACACACACGCATACATACATACTTAAATTCAAGCAATTAAACATATACATACAATGCTCTAGCGGAAGCTTCAAATATAAAATATAAACAAACAGTTGTGTTCTGTAAATATACAATTTTCAGACTAATTTAACAGTGAACACAGACATGCAACGTATACAGGGTATATCCTTAAACGTACTGAAAGTTATGCTCACACAAGCAATAAAACCCATAAAATAACACATAAATGACAATGCAACATGGAATTCAACACATAACCTATTAGGGTCCCAACTTGCACATAGGTAGAAAAATATATTCGGATATAATAAAGGTCAATATTAATAAGGCCTTTCAATAAAATATAATAAGGTAGATGTAAGAAGACCTAATAGAATCTTTCGCTTCTAGAAGGATCTTCCTCTAGATACTTCTTTTTAGTATAAATAGGAGTTGAGGGTATGAGAACCCTAGTGGGGATATTATTGTAATAGAGCTTTGCTCAACTGAAGGTTTCCCCCTCGAAGAGGCCCGTGAACATTGCTTTCAGATTCAAAGTGTTATTTCTATTGTTATTCTTATATCATTTCAGTGTTATTGTGGTGAATGTTCTAGTTATATTGTTGTTATTCTGCCATTACTAGCATTTTATTTATGTTTTTCATACATTTTATATCTGGTATATTACGAGTGGTATCAGAGCACTTTCCTCAGTAGAAAGTGTGGGTTAATTTTTTTTTCCAGGGTAGAGATGTATTCCGGCATCTTTAAGCCATAGAGATCTATCGTTACGTGCATAAACCTGTGGTTGAGGGATTCATACAAGCAGGAAATACAAGTGGTACTTAAGCGCACATCTGTTGGCCACCCTTATAACCCATGTTGGTACCCCTTCGAGTGGTAGTGCATCAGACAACACCTGTGTATGGATCAACCTAGATTACCTGAAGCCCTCTTTAGATAAACTGATCGGCCGCATGACTGTTATAGTGTCACCGAGAAAAACACTCGGAAAGATACTCTCTAGTACCTGGGTAGTCGGGTAGTACAACTAAGGGTACAGTCTATCCTCCTTAGTTAGTGCCCTGAGATATTGGGCCGAGTACTACTGTTGGACCCCGCACGTATATTAGAGAGCTATAGCACAGGGAAAACCCTTGAATACCTAACCCTTGGGGATAGAAACATAAACAAATTAAAACAGACAAGATCTATTGTTGCGCAACTGTGTTCGGGTTGCCAGGTAAATACACATTTCTTTCTGGTTAAGCATTTGGGAATTTCCTCTCTATAATATTCTTCAGACTGGAGTATAACTCCGTAAAAAAAAAAAAAAAAAGGTCTAGAAATTTTTTCACCATTATTTTAGACCTATTCCATTGGATTCATCTCTTCGCCCTTATCACATTCATCCATATCATTTTTTAGAAAAAAAAAAAATTACCCCGCTTACCCCTTTTCAGTTCCCCCATCCTCATGGCCCATACTCATAGCCAAGACTTGGAAGATCACTTCAACACCTTGCAATCTAGTCTCATTGAGACCCAACAAGAAGTGAAACAATTCAGTGCCAATGTTGTCGCCATCAATACAACCATGTAGTCCTCAATGGGTGAAATCAAACAAGACCTCACCACCCATCTTGAATCAGTCTTTTCGGCACTCTACACCAAACTGCATATCCCTACAAATAACCCTTCCTCTTCATCACCCCCACATACTGAAGGTGACCATTCCTCTCATTCTCATACCTTGCAGAACCATCACTTTCAATGTGACCTATGCCTTCCACGAGTGGATGTGACCAAATTTGATGGCTCGGATCCCACTGGTTGGGTAACCCAAATGGAACATTACTTCTCTTTATACAGCATTACAGATGACTTGGCCAAACTCCGGTATGGTGTTCTCCATCTAGATCAAGAACGTTAGCAATGGTGGCAATGGGGAAAAAAATCGCGTCAAGGGTATATTGCTTGGACACAATTTGTGGCAGAGATTTATGAACGCTTTGACACTAACACCAACCATTTGGGCCATTTGAAAAATCTTAAACAATTAGGAATAGTGGAAGACTTTATAGCTGCCTTTGAGTGCCTGGCTTTTAGAACAGAGGGCTTTTATGATGAGTTTTTCTGAGAGTGTTTTATCAGTGACCTCAAGGATGAAATTTGGGCCCATGTCCTCATGGCTCGGCCTAAGAGTTGGGTGGAGGCTACCAAAAGAGATAAAGAAGCACAACAGGTTGTATCTTCTCAAAACTGCAAACCCTCCTTCATCCATCACCCTAAACCAGTAAATCCCGCTGCTCCCTCTGCTCCACTAAAGATCCAAAAATTGACCCGGGCTTAAATGGTCGAACACCAACTCAAAGGCCTTTGTTATAAATGTGATGACAAATATTTCCCGGGCCACAAGTGTAATGAACAAAATATTTTTATGTCCATCTCTGAGGATATTTCAGAAGAATATGAATAAACTCCCTCTATGTCTAAATCACCTGACTCCACTGACATCACCCCTCCATCAGACCCTTTCAAGGTAGAACCAGTCATTTCCCTAAATTCTCTCACTGGCTTCTCCACTCCCCAAACCCTAAAGCTAATCGGTTACATCAAGGCATCCTTTCTAAACATCAATTGGTCTTTTCCACTCCCCAAGGCCTCCATCCTTCCCGTGTTGTTCATGATCATTCCATTCCCCTTGTACCAGGAAGCCTTCCTCCCAATATCCGTCTATATCTTCACCCCTTTTCCCAAAAGAATGAAACTGAGAAAATGGTCTAGGAACTCCTTAATGCAAGTGTTATCCACCCTAGTACGAGCCCCTACTTGTCTCTTATGGTCATGGTCCTGAAGAAAGAAGGTTCTTGGAAAATGTGTCCTGACTTCCATTTCCTCAACAAACTTACCATCAAAGACAAATTCCCCATTCTTGTCATTGATGACCTCCTGGATGAATTGAGTGGCACCCAATTATTCACTAAACTGGATCTTTGTTCAGGATACCACCAGATATGTATGAAAGAGCAAGATATCCCCAAGACTACCTTTAGAACTCATGAGGGCCACTATGAGTTTTTGGTCATGCCCTTTGGCTTGTGTAATGCCCTCTCCACCTTCCAAATCCTCATGAATCATGTCTTCCATCCTTTTCTCTGCTATTTTGTCTTAGTTTTCTTTGATGATATCCTCATCTATAGAAAAACTTGGACAGACCATCTTTCTCATGTGGATCGAGTTCACCATCTACTCTCTCAACACCAACTTTTCATGAAACAATCTAAATGTG
>JASDQU010714635.1:15259-27019 GCA_032191745.1 Picea mariana
ACCTTCCAAATCCTCATGAATCATGTCTTCCATCCTTTTCTCTGCTATTTTGTCTTAGTTTTCTTTGATGATATCCTCATCTATAGAAAAACTTGGACAGACCATCTTTCTCATGTGGATCGAGTTCACCATCTACTCTCTCAACACCAACTTTTCATGAAACAATCTAAATGTGCTTTTGGCACCTCAGAAGTAGAATACTTGGGTCATCTGGCTGGAAAAGATGGTGTCAGGGTGGATCCTAAGAAAATTGAAGATATGAAATACTGGCCTCACCCAAATACTCTTAATATCTTGCATGGATTTCTAGGATTAACAAGGTATTATCACGAGTTTGTTAAGAATTATGGGAAGATTGCAACACCTCTCACTGTTCTCCTCAAAAAGAACTCTTTCATTTGGACTCCAACTACTGCTCAATCTTTTCAAACCTTGAATATGGCCATGTGCACCACTCTAGTCCTCGCCCTTCCTAATTTCACAAAGACCTTTGTGTTGGAATGTGATGCCTCAGGGAAAGGAATTGGTGTTTTCCTTATGCAAGAGGGTCGACCTTTGGCCTTTACCAGCAAGAAACTATCTGAAATAAATCTAGGCAAATCCATCTATGAAAAGGAAAAGTTGGATATTCTGCATGGTGTGGATCTGTGGCGTCCTTATCTATTGGGGCAATGGTTCCAAACTAAGACATACCATCAAAGCCTCAAGTATTTTCTAGAAAAACACATTTCCTCCCCAGAACAACAAAAATGGGTGACTAAACTCTTTGGATATGATTATGAGATCATTTATAATAAAGGCAAAGACAATGTGGTTTCGGATGTACTTTCCCAAAAATATGAAGATGAAGGATCCCTTTTTTCTCTTTCATTCATTGTACTAGATTGGCTCCAAGTCGTTCACTGGGAATGGCTACATGTAATGTCCCCCAAATCTTAATGAAGAGGTATTGAGGAGACTCAGTGGCCTAGGCATCCCCACTAGGCCATAGTCTCACACTAAGGGGGAAAGGTCAACTAGGCTAAGGTTATATTCTTAAGTTGACTTGAGAAAAAGGTAAAAAGGAGTAAAAGATAACTCAATGAAATAATAAAAGCGTTGGAAGAGTTAACCCTGGGAGTTAAAATAACTCAACAGAGAAATAGAAGAAAAAGTATAAATAGAAGGTTGGGACACACCTATGATTCATTCTGGATTTTGGTATTTTCTTGGAATTTCTCTTGAGCATACAGTTTGGAGGTTTTGCTACTACAAACCCTTGTGAGCAACTCAGTGGTAAAATATCAACTCACCTTGTTCCAAATCTTGGTCCCAGGGATGAAATACTCCACCCACACCATTCTACACTCATCACACATCCACCAATAGGTTCAAAAAAGAAACAGGGTTGTACTATTCAGGAGTTTCCAGCAAGGGCGCATCATCATCTTAAGAAGAGTTCGATCCAACTGATTAGGAGGAACGTTGGGCATTCCAACACTTGGTTTTTACTTGCAGGTACTCAACCATCACTTTGAGGGTTTATTTGAAGAGTTATCATCATCATATCTTCAGCTACAGTTTGGGACGACTGGGAAGCTAGGAGGACATCCTATGATTCAATATTTCTCAGATATAGGGAGATCTACTTAGGATATGGATCTGAAACTTCTCCCACGGGATTTCCATAGCCCGATCTATGTTCTTGGAGAGTTTCATACCATTTGGTGGCTTCCTTCATCAAGGATGAGTTATCTAGGGTTCCAGGCATCCAAGAGGGCGCAACTTCATTAGAGGATTCTGTATTTGGAAGGGTTGGCCTTAGCATTTTGGCCTGAGACTTTAGGAGGGAGATCCTATCACCCTGATCTATCAGTTGGTAGAGTTTGGGCTCATTTGGAATCTTCTTTTATTAGAGTCCATTTACTGAGGGTTTCATCCTTCTACTGGAGCGTGGCATTCTTCAGCTGGAGGAGTTTGCATTCATACGGCTCAGATCTATTTGTATTGACCTTCATTTCTTATCCAGCCTTTGGAGCCTTGTTTTGTATTAGCAAGAGCATTTTGTAGCAACTCATATCTATTATCTATTGGAGTCATCTGAAGATTATTCCAAATCTTCTCTTTCTATTTTATTTGATTCATGCTTCTATAATAAAGGTCAGATCTATGCTTGTGTTTTCTATATCTTGAATATATTGTGATCTTGCATGTGTTGGATGAATCTTCTATAAACACCATTTAAATAACTGGAACACTTCAATAGCCACCTGCACATCAAACATGTTAGTGGTAGTTAGTGGTTCCAAGCAAAAAATTGGCTTGGGATCATTACAGTGGTATTAGAGCTTTGATCCTCCAAACCTGTGGAGGGATTGGAGCATGCAGAGGTACATTGGAATCTTTATAGGTAGAAGGAAGAAGCCAACCAGTGAAATAGAGGCTGAAATGGAAGGATCAGGGGATGACCATGAGCCTTAGGGCTTGGCTTTCTTAGTAGCCAAATTTGACAAGTTCCAGCAGACCCTAAATCTCACAGAGGGCAACTTGACCCACCATTTACAGGAGAACCAGGAAACCAACCTAAGGGGACAGGCCCAAATTATTGAGACCTTAAAGAAGGTAGATGGAAATATGAAAAAAATTGATGAGAACCAAACAATAATAACCAAGTTATTGATGCATATGACTCACAAGGGGAAAGACCCTGAAATGTATGGAAGCAAAGAAGCTAGTGGATCTGGTGGATCCCATGGTGAGATCAAATATAATCTGGAGAGAGCCCCTGGATCTGAAGGAATCCATGGAGGTGGCACATCATATGGGCACTCAGGTAGTAGGGCTAACCCTCGGCCATACATGCCTACGTTCATAGATGAACAAGGGAAACAGGAAGAGGTGGATGATTTCGTTGAGAAAATGGCACGATGCACTAAGGAATATTATGGGTTGGATATGGTGATTCAAAGGTAGATGTCCCTAGAGCAATATTTCCAACTCAAGTTCAGAAATAATCCTAGGCCAACCAACAGGAACAGTTTTGAGTTTGAATGAAGAGCAGGGAAGATAGAAATCCCATATTTTGATGGCACGACCAAGATGACAGCACAGGCATGGGTGAAAAAACTAGACACCTACCTGCAACTTAACCCAATGAGGGAGATGGAAGCCATCAAGTTTTCCAGTATGTACTTGGATGGAAAGGCTAGTGGTATCATGGAATCACCACACTTGGCCACAATCAGATAGTGTCCTACATAGAATTCACTCAGAGGCTCATTGATAGATTTGATTAGGGAGATCCTGAGCTACATTTATGGGAGCTCACCCAACTCAAGAAAATAGGTATGAATGAGACATATATTGATGAATTTCAGAGGTTGGAAGTGATGGTGCAAGATATGCCCCCAACCATGCTCATAATTCTCTTCACTGAGGGGTTAATGGAACCCTTGAAGGGTTGGGTAAAGGCTTTCAAGCCTACGAACTTACAAGAGGCTATATGGAAGACAAGGGATCTGGGACCAGCTGCTAAGCCAAAATTCATACCCAGACCACCTCTTAACAATGGAGGAAGAGATCAAAGGCCTCCAATGAACTAGGGAGGACGTAACCCAAGGGGTTTTGACAGGGGCCATGGCAGAGTGGATGAGAACACCAGGAGGGAGCTAAGGAGGAAGCAACTTTGCTTCACCTGCAAAGAACCATGGAACCCAGCACACAAATGCATGGACCATGGTCAAGTGCACTACATAGAGGTCACTTCTGACAATGAGGAGGAGGAGGAGATTAGTCAGATACAAAACATTGAGGCCGAAACTATTGAGGCAGTAGAGGAAGAGATCACAGAACAGGAAGGACAGGACTTTATGGCTACCTTATCATCTATCAGTGGAGTGCCCAATTATAACACCTTCCAGATGAGGGGAGTCTTGTAGGGATAGAAGGTATCGGTTATGATTGATGGGGGAGCCTCTCATAACTTCATTGATTCAACATTGCTGAAAAGGAGGCACATACCCACAGTAGAGTTTGAAGGATTCAAGGTGGAGGTAGTAGGTGGAGGCACTATGCCTTGTGACAAATACATCCCTGGCATGAAGCTTACCTTAGGTAGGCATGAGCTGGTACAAGACATCTATGTTATGGACCTCTCGGATACCAACATCATCCTTGGTGTTCAGTGGATGAGCACCTTGAGACCTATCACCACCAACTACAAGACCATGGAGATGTCATTCACAGAGGAAGGTGGACGAAAGATAGTGCTCCGAGGCATGATAGGGAATGCTGCGAAGGTGGTCATGGCCAAAAGGATGGAGGCCATCTTTTGAAGAGATAAGATTGTGTATGTAGCAGAATGCAGGATTTCAGCACGTATGGATGAGCAGGTCAAGGTTCACTACACCCTAGAGATCAAAGAAACCCTTGACAAGCACCACAAGATGTTTGGACCAATTCCCCAACGGGTACCATTGGACAGGGGGTTTGAGCACATTATTGAGCTAGAGGAAGGAGCCAAACCAGTCATTACCACACCATATAGACATCCAAAGAAGTACAAAGATGAGATAGAGAAGGCCATCAAGGAACTTTTGGACATGGGGCACATCAGAACAAGCACTAGCCCTTTTGCTTCTTTAGTAGTGTTCGTGAAGAAGAAAAATGGCACTATGAGGATGTGCATTGACTTCAGGGCCTTGAATAAAAATACCATCAAAAACAGGTACTCGATACCAAGGATTGATGAGTTGCTAGATGACTTGCATGGAGCTATCTACTTCACAAATATTGACCTTCATTCTGGCTATCATCAGATCAAGATGAGGGAGGAGGACATCTCAAAAATAGCCTTCAGATGTCATTATGGCCACTATGAGTTTTTGGTGACGCCCTTTGGGTTAACCAATGCCCCAATTACATTCCAATATTGTATGAACCATGTGTTCAACAGGCAGTTGAGGAAGCATTTGCTGCTATTTTTTGATGACTTTCTCATTTACATCAAGACGTGGGAGGAGCATCTCAGACATGTGGATCATATTTTGACAATCATGGAGGAACAATCACTATATGCTAAGGAGTCCAAATGTGAGTTTGGAATGATAGAGGTGCTTTACTTGGGGCACATCATTGGAGCAAAAGGGGTACATGTACATTAGGAGAAAATACAAGCCATCATGGAATGGCCTACTCTTAAGACACTCATTGAACTGAGAGGATTTTTGGGCATGTGCACGTACTACAAGAAATTTGTCGAGGGATTTTCTCAGTTGTGTGCACCCTTGATTGATTTGACTAAGAAAGGATCCTTCAAGTGGAATGAGGAGGCCCAAATGACGATGGACAAGATGAAGAAGGTAACGAGTACGTGCCCAGTCCCGGCTCTTCCAGATTTCAGCCTACCTTTTACCTTGGAGTGTGATTCCTTAGGAGAAGGGATAGGAGCCGATGCAGAAGAGGCATCCTCTTGCCTATGAGAGTCGGAAACTCAGTGGTCCCGAGCTACTCTACAACATTTATGACAAATAAATGTTGGCTATCATGCATGCACTAGCCAAATTCCGACAGTATTTGGTAGGTGCATGGTTTGTGGTCAAGTCAGATCATAACAGTCTCAAATACTTATTAGAGCAGAAGGACTTGAATGAGAGACAACATAAATGGGTAAGAAGAATACAGGCTTACGACTTTGACATTGAATTTTTCAAAGGGAAGAACAATGTGGTGGCCGATGCATTGTCCAAGAGGCCATCCATCTTTTCCATGACAGGGGTATCAGTTTACTGGAAACACCATCTAGTAATGGAATATGTAAAGGATCAATTTGCGTGTCAGCTATTGGATAGGCAGGTACAAGATGATAATTTCAGGGTTATAAATGACCTCATCTACTACAAGGACTGCATCTTTTTGGTTCCCGGATCGGCCTTCAAGGCCAAGGTATTGCAGGCATACCATGACTCATCGATGGTAGGACACCATGGGATCAGCAAGACGTATAGGTAGGTGAGGGAAAGGTTCTCATGGAAGGGCCTCAAGGAGGATTTGATTAAGCACATCAAAGAGTGTGCTACGTGTCAGGAGAACAAGGATGAGCACACGCACCCAGCAGGACTACTGCAACCCTTACCCATTCCGAAGCACAAGTGGGAAAGCATATCCATGGATTTCATCACCGGGTTGCCAAAGACGCAAGGGAAGGACTGCATTTTTGTAGTAGTGGACAGGTTGACAAAGTTTTCACACTTCTTCACCATAGCTACCGACTTAAGTGAAACATAGGTGGCTGAACTATTTTTTAGGGAGATTTTTAGGTTGCACAGCCTACCCAAGACCATTGTTAGTGACATGGATAGCAGGTTCATGAGTACATTTTGGCAGGAGTTATTCAGATTGGTTGGTATGGACTTGACCCCTAGTACCAGCTATCATCCTCATATGGATGGACAAACTGAGATAGTCAACAAGTGGGTGGAAGGATACCTCATAAATTATGCGGCAGGGCAATAGAAAGTACGGGCCAGATGGTTGCACTTGGGAGAGTATTGCTACAACACCACCCAACATACATCCATAGGCATGTCACCATTCAGGGATTTGTATAGCTACGACCCTTTATATTTTATGGAGATTTCTTTCGGTGACAGTCGGGCGCCCATGGTACAGGATTGGATACAACAGAGCCAAGAAATTCTCAAGGACCTAAAGGATCATCTACAAAGAGCATAGAACCAGCAAAAGGTCCAAGCAGACAAGCACAGAGTTGATCATACTTTTGAGGTTGGTGACTTAGTCTATCTAAGGCTCCAATCATACAGGTAGGTTTCCATAAAAGGAAGTGGAGCAGAGAAGCTACAACCACATTTCTTTGGGCCCTACAGAGTCAGCAGGAAAATAGGGGTTGTAGCTTATGAGCTGGAGCATCCATAGGGTAGCAGAATACACAACGTCTTCCATGTCTCCTGCCTTAAGAAAGCCATAGGCCAACACGTCACACCCATTGAGGTACTACCCCCCATGGATGAAGAGGGACAACTTGTTTTGATTCCATAAGAGATATTGGAGGTTCGAGAGAAGAGACTCGGGAATAGAAGAATCAAGGAGTATCTAATCAGATGGAAAGATCTACCCACTGAGGATGCCACATGGGAAAACAAGCAAGTGGTGAGAGAAACGGGTTTGGAATTGCTTGAGGAAAAGCAATTTCTAGCAGGGGATACTGTAATGTCCCCCACCTCTTAATGAAGAGGTATTGAGGAGACTCAGTGGCTTAGGCATTCCCACTAGGCCATAGTCTCACACTAAGGGGGAAAGGTGATGTAGGAGCATATCTCCACGTCAGCCAGCCAGCCAGCCAGCCACGTCAGCGAATTCAAATCTCCTGTTGAAGAGAGGCACAACCTCATTTGAAATCTGAATTCAATGTAACTTTAATGTTTAAGCTGGTGAACTGTGAAGCCGTGCCTTTATGCAGGCATTAGGTAGATTGTCCATTAATGTTTGTATTGCTGAGATCTAGATCTGATTCTGGACTAGATAGCCCATTCAATGTAATTGAATAGGGTAGGTAGGTTGGAGGGAAGCACTCTAAGAGCCCCCTCAGGTAAAAGAGATTTCGTATCTCATTTTGTAGTAAGTTGAGAGGATAGAATCTGTGAGTAGAGAGCAGAAGAGAGGAGCTGAGAACTTCTTACATGCCGTGCTCAAGAACACCTTGTACAAACAGGCATTTTCCATTTAATATAAATAGAAGCAGTTTTTCCTGCATATTTTCTGTATTATGTGGATGCCTTGGTGTGTTCTTTTATGCTGTAGATGTATACTATAGTTGTGCATTTGCAGGAGTGTGTTTGATTTCAGGTGAAGGTCTTTAAGGATTCACACTAGGAGGGTGTGACAGAACGCTGCGGGTTCTGATAGCCATGCACAGAGGTGCATTTCTGAATTCTGTGGGTTCAAACAAAGACGTGCTGTGGTACAAGAACTGGAGTCAACAACCTAGGAGGAAGACCTCAAGGTTGTTGAATACCTTGGAGGCAAGGCTTTGTATGAGAGACACAGTTGTAGACAGAAGCTCTGTTGTGAGTTCTGTAGAGATTTTCCAAGTGGGCATTGAGCATATGTATAGTGGTGCATTTGAAGGAACTATGCTGTGAGTTCAGGAAGAAGAATCAGAATTACTGAGGATTCTGTGAAGCTCTGCCAGGTGGGCATTGAGCGGGTGCATACATGCACAGAAGGAAACAGAACTGCTGGAAGTTCTGAAAAAGATACTCTGCCAGGAGGGCATAGAGACATTGTGCAGACGACACAGGATAAGAGAACTCTTTGAGTTCTGTGATTTGAAGAAGAATCCGCTGAGGGATCTTCACAGGGTTGTTTAACACCCTGATAGGCTCAACAAGAAGTTGCTTGAGTAGGAGGATAGCCAGGAGGGCATCCATATTTCTCCATCTGAGGGAGAAAGGAAGAAAGGATAAAATCCCTTAGGGGTCTGAGTGTGTGAGAAGCTCAGGAAAGACAACACTGTGTATGAGTAAGGACAAAAGGATAGCCAGGAGGGCATCCATATTTCTCCATCTGAGGGAGAAAGGAAGAAAGGATAAAATCCCTTAGGGTTCTGAGTGTGTGAGAAGCTCAAGAGAGACATCACTGTGTATGCGTAAGGACCCTTCAAAGGCGCAAGAGTTGAAGAATCCTTCGAGGATTCGAAAGGAGCAAAGCTTAGGAGGAACAATGTCAAGGAGAACGTACAGTCGAGAACTGAGAGTCGAGAGCTCGCAGAGATGAGAGGAAGACAAAGGTCAGAGCCTTTGGGAACTTGGAATTCCTCCAAGTGCGGGAAGAAAGTGCACAGAAGCTCAGGAGGAGCAACAACAGCCATTGGATTGGCCAAGGAGATCTGGACCGTTGGAAGGTATTCACGTCTAGAGGGTGCGCAGGAGAAAGAGGTGATCGGAGCCGTCAGATCTTTCATGAGTTACATTGTGGTTAAACCATCGGGAAAAGCCAAGGTGAAATCCCGAAAGGAGGGTTGGCTCATCGAGGTTCGCATATCAGGAAATCGAAAGTCTCGATGACATGAGATCGGGAATTTCCATGGGAAATTACCCGGGAATGATATGGAACATCCGTTAGTGGAGCCACATGGCGAAGATCAAGGTGTCGCGAGTCGGGATATCGACATTCCCATGAACAGGAGATCGGGAAAGTCCATAGTGAAAACCTTGATATAATTTGAGCTATCCATTTGGGGGACAGGTGTCAAAAATCCGAAGAGAGTCAGTATATCGGCACTCGGGAAATCGGAGTTCCTGAGGTCATGAAAGTCGGGACATCCGAAGTATCGAAAACGCGAGGAGTAATCAGGACCATCCATCAGAGGAGGACGCACGGTAGGAATCGGAGCCATCAGGGAAAGTCCCGACAGGAAGTCGTCTATCGGCATTTTGGTCATCAGGATATCGGGAATCCAGGTGACAGGAGGTTTGGGCATTTTGGAATCGCGAAGTCTGAAACCCTGACAAGGAGAAAAGTGCCATTGTGGGACAACTATCAGCATATCAGAGAAGGAAGAAAGCTTCGTTGTGTGGGGGCCAGCTATCAGTATAGCGGAGGATCGAGAATCCCGTGAGCCAATGCATTGCGGCATTGAAAAGCTTGAAACCCCGACGAGTGGTAAGACTGCGGTCATCGGGATAATGATCATATGGACCAGGAGCCTAGCCAGGAGAGTTATTGCGTAAAGAACACGTCGGGATCCTCAGGATCGCGGATCCTAAGGACAAGTGTATTTTGGCACTTGAAAGTATGAAACCCCGACGAGAAGGAATATAAGGTTGTGGTCTTATGGAAGGTGGTCACATGGACCAGAGCATAGCCAGGAGGGCTAAGGCGTAAAGGGCGCRTATCGGTGAAATTTCTCATCGGAGATCAGGGATTCAAGAGGATAGGAACTCTTGACGTTGGGGATCACGAAACCTCAAAACCCAGAATTAAGATCAGGGAAAGAGCGTGCTCATGTGCAGAATACCGTGCGGGTGAAGAAAGGACCTGTGGATTAAKTTTTTAGCAGAGATTCCATGGAGGAATCGAAAGAGCCGCTTCATCTC
The DNA here is from genome assembly GCA_032191745.1 of Picea mariana. Classification (NCBI taxonomy): domain Eukaryota; kingdom Viridiplantae; phylum Streptophyta; class Pinopsida; order Pinales; family Pinaceae; genus Picea; species Picea mariana. The sequence continues at coordinate 25,354 of JASDQU010714635.1, forward strand.
ATGAGTGAATGAGATCGATCCTATGTGCAGGAGCGCGACGGGGGTGTGGTCACGTCTTTACTGCGTCAAGTGGTATCAGAGCCTGATTCTTTTCTGTATATTTCAGGCAAGAGAGGCAAGAGGTAAGGAGCACTCTGATATGCATCAAGTGGTATCAGAGCTTGATTCTTGTCTATATATCTTAGGTAGGAAGAGGCAGGAAGAGGTAAAGATCACTCTAATACACATCAAGTTGTATCAGAGCTTGAAACTTGCTTGTATATTTCAGGCAAGAGCGGAAGAGGTAAAGAGCACTCTGATACACATCAAGTGGTATCAGAGCAGGGACTTCACTTGTAGATTTCAGGTGAAGCAGAAAGACAATAGAAGATAGAGCGCTGGAGACTCTGTGGTGATTGTTTGCAGGTAGGAAGCAATCAATAAGACAGTTAGGGAGACTGTAGGAGATTGAAGCTGGTAACACTCTTGATGCAGAGTGACAGCAACAGGTTTGCTAGGAAAGCAGACAAAGACAGCACTATGGTTACTGAAGGCCATAGGCATGCTGAGAAGAAAAGAAAAGAAGAAAAGCTTGCAGAAATGGATAAAAAGATCTATGAATTAAAGGCAGACATAGAGAAGCTCGAACTGTGGATGCGGAAGAATAAGAGGTCGAGATGGATGCATGAATGGCCCATGAGGAAGCCAAAAGAAAAATGGCCAATCAAGGAGTTGATGGTCAGAGGGAAACACAGGCTATTAAAAAGATGGTTGAGGTATGCTGAAAACCTCAACAGACCTAAAGAAATGGTTCAGATATGTGAACCAGAGACTGGGAGAGGTCTCGATGATGAAGAAAGTGAATTGGGATCAGCTAAAGATTTCAAGCACTGCCAGGTGGGTAGAGAAGAAATTCCAGTTTTCCAGGTGGGCAACGAGTTGAGATCACTACGGGATCTCAGAGACTGTCAAGAGGACAGTCGAGGAATTTCACATTGCCAGGAGGGCAATGGATTGAGGTCACTATGGGATCTCACAGACTGCCAGGAGGGCAGCGAAAGGTTTCCAGTTTTCCAGGTGGGCAAGGGAATAGAGATGGAATTAGTTGATTCAATGGATTGCCAGAAGGGCAGCAGAGACATCCCATATTTCCAGGAGAGCAGGGATGAGCAGATGAGACTATCTGTGGGTCTCATAAGCTCAGAGGTGAGTTGGAATCAGCCCGAGGAGCTGACAGAGTAGGTGAGCTCGAAAATGAATTTAGATCAGAAGATGCAGCTAACAGAGGAGGAAGATATGAGAGATCTTCTGATGATTGGAGGGATCAAAGTATTCCTGCCACTTGCCCAAGAGGAGGCAAAAGTATGTGTTGCAGAGGGTGCAGCAACAACAACAGAATAGTCAGTTGTGACTGTCAGGAAAGAAGAGGAATTGGAGCAGAATTTGGAAGATGCCCAAGCCGACGAAGAAGAAAATGATCATTCAGAGGAGTGTCTCAACGCTTTCAGCCAGGTGTTAGGACCACACTATGCACCTTTTTGCCTATACTTTTTTCCATTATTATACCCTTGATCACCTATATTTGAACCTATACTATCACTTTGTCTGATCATCTCAAAGGTATACAACGTCCTTTCTCATTACTATATGCTTAATCTATTTTGCATAATATTTTACATCACTTTTG
>JASDQU010714636.1:2469-12760 GCA_032191745.1 Picea mariana
ATAGGTGGATGGGGGGGTTCCAGTTAACCTTTAAGGTTGCTAGGGATGAAACCTTTGACGATGGGATATGATAACTTGATTATAGATAATCATACTTCTTGTGTCGTGATTCCTAAATTAATACAAACATATAACCTAGACAATTTCATAAATCTTTATTTTTAAATAACAGAGTGTTGTTTACTTGCAGTCTCTTGGCTCTTTCCTTTCCCAGTGTCCTTTCATATTGACAATATACTTTCCTCTACTATATCATATCTTGTGATAGTGAATAAAGGGTTCACATGTTTGGGAGATGATTAGAATGAAAATCCTATTACACATATGTTTAGGTTCTCTACACCAAATTTTCTTCTTTTAAGCATGTGACCCGCTTCAGGTTGTAAGAACTCCAAAATCACAAATGCATCCAACTAGAAGGAATAGGTAAAACCAGTAATAAAACAGATCAAGAAAAATCAAACTAACTAAGGAAACAAAAGTCAAAAAGAAAAAAAATAGAAATAGGTTTTATTTATGTACAATTGATCAGTAGCCTCAAGGGATAACTGATGTAATTTTTTAGAACTTGGCCATTTACAGGGAGACAATCGATTTCTCCCTGAAGGTTTTGTAATTGAAAGGTGTCTTGGCCAATATTTTCTATGATAAGGTAAGGACCAAGCCAAATTTGTTGAAATATCATATGTTTCCATTTATCTTCATGTGGTTTATCCCATTTTAGGACCATATCCCCAACCTGGAATTGTTTCTCACCGACAGACTTCTTATCAAACCAACGTTTTACACATTGTTGATGGGCTTCAAACTTGGTTTTATTCTTGTCGCATATTTATTCAAGGTTCAACAAGGTATTTATACGACTTTGGATAACTGAGAACTCTTTGACTTGGGACTGTTGTGTAAGTTGGAGAGCGGGAAGGTAAATGTTTGATGGTAACACGGCTTCTTTCCCTTACAAAAGAAAATATGATGATGTTCTGGTAGAGGATTTTGGGGTGACACGATCTTCCCAAAGATCATTTTGTATTGCATTGTGTTAATCTCTCTAGTGATTTACCACGGTTCTCTTTAGGATATGAATGATGTTCTTGTTTGTGGCTTCTGCTAGGCCATTTCCTTGGGGCTAATAGTTATCTCAATACTTTAAAATAATTCCCTTTTCTAATGCATACCCAAATAATTTCAAATATGAAAAATAAGAAGCATTGTCAAATATTAAAGAGTTAGGAATACCAAACCTCGTGATAATGTGTTTCTCAAGAAAATTCATCACTACTTCTTCATTCACTTTAACTAAAGGAACTGCTTAAATCCAACATGTGAAATAATCAATTTAGTTAGAATATACCTGTGTTGTTTACATGAATGAGGATTTATCTCACCGATTATATCTAAGCTTCACTGATCGAATGGTTCTTCCACTACTACAGGATGGAGAGGAGAAGAGGGATTATGTTCCCTCTATGTTGTATTTCGACATGCTTCATAATTTCTTGAGTACGTGTAAGCATCCTTAAAGAAGGTGGGCCAGTAGTATCCCGCTCTTATCACTTTGTGAGTTGTTGTGTCTCTTGATAAATAACCACCAGCTACTCCATGAATATTTTTTATCACCTTATCAACTTTTTGTTTTTCAATACATTTGAGCAACACTCCATTGTAATTATTTCTTAACAAGATTCCGTGTAATAATTGATATTGTAAATATTTAAGATGTAACACTCTTACTGTTTAGTATTGAGATGATCTGGAGTGGTTCCATTCTATAAATAATACTTAATATCATTGTAATATGATCGTTAAATGGTTGGAACATACAAAAATTGTTGTGTATACATGATTTGTTCATCTTTCCATCAATCCTCTCCTTGTTCTTCAGCATCAACTCCTTAGGCTACTAATTTAAAAAATCCTTGACACTTTACAATGTTGGTGTGTTTAAATTCGAGATCATACTCTTGCAAAGTCATCATCAAATTTCCTCATATTTCACCCAACTCCTTTTGGATGAACATGGTTCTCACTTCAGGGTGTGGGACGATGACTTTAGTAGGATTTTTTAAGATGTAGGATCTGAACTTCTTGATTTCTTTATGTACAACAAATGCTTGTTTGTCTACCGGAGGATAATTCAGTTCAATGCCTTACAATCCAGTGCAAATAAAAGAAACAGGATATTCATCTCCTTGTTCATCATTTTTTGTGAGTACCACTGCTAGTGAATGCTCAGATGAAAATGTATATAGTAGGAAATCTTTTGAAAAATAAAAACTCTAAAGGGATGACACATTGGCTATGGCGATTTTAATATTTTCAATGATTCCTTTTCCAGAGGTGTCCATTTGAATGGTACATCCTTTATAATCATCGTTTGTAAAGGTTTTACAATCTCAATGAAGTCTAGAATGAATATTCTAACGAAATTGATTCTGCCAAAAAAATATTGCATGGAACTCTTGTTGTGCAGTGGAGAAATTTGTAAAATGGGTTTGGTTCTCTCTAGGTCGACTAAAATTCCTTCTTTTGAAACAATGTTTCCCAATAAAATTCCTTTTGAAATAATAAATACAGTTTTCTTGGGATTAAGAGAAATTCTGTATTTTCTACAATGCTCCAAAATCTGCTTGAGATGTTTTGGGTGGTCTCATCTTTATTTTGAATAAACAATAACATCATCAAGGTAAACCACTACACTTTTACCGATTAAACCTTTGAAAGAAATGTCCATTTCTCTTTAAAAGGTGTTTCTTGCATTGATAAGACCAAAAGGAATTCTTATGTAATCATAAGTTCCCCATTTATTTTGAAAAGTGGTCTTTAACCGGTCTAGTTCTGCTACACGAACTTGCTTATATCCTGAAAATCTGTCTAGTAAGGAGAATAGTTGAGATCCAGAGACAAGTTGTAGGATTTGTTCCATTGGGGGAACTGGATCTAGTTATCCTTATCAAAATCATGATTCATATTTATAAAATCTGTACAGATTCTTATTTCTCTCAACTTTTTCCTCATGGGGACCATATTAGATACCCAAGTCGAATGTCTTACTTTAGAAATTATTCGAGTATCTAACAACTTATTGAGTTCCTTTTGTATAAGAGGTTCAAGAGTAGTATGAATCTTCCTAATATTTTTTGAAACAACTTGATTCCTTCTTTGATGGGAATCACATGTTGTATTATTCATGTATCATAAGTCTTGAAGTCATCATATGTCCAGGAAAAGACATCTCGATACATCTTGAATAATTCTGTGAATGCATTTTTTTCTGAATCTGAACAACAAGTTCCCAGTTTAACATATTTAGGTTGTTCAAATGTTCCCAAATTGACCAAGAAATGCATCATCATGGAGTTTTTGGTATTCATATTATTTGGCCTCCTAAATGTAGATTGTAAATCAAATAACTTCTCAAGAGTCAAAACATTATTTGGGACATAATTTGTCTCTATCTTATCAATTTCTTCTCGATAAGATTGCATCTCTTGTTGATGAATTTCATCATTGGTCACTGAGTTTTGGAAGATGTTTGAACTAGTAAGGAGGTTGAAAATTTGAGAATCACAATCGAATACTCTCCAACTTGTGATGTTTTGAGGTACGGATGGCCTAAACATTAATTCAATTGAAAAACCATTGTCAAGAGGAATAAACCTAGATGTTGCATTGACCAAAATATTAGTGTCTACAATTTGATTACGGGGTATAGAATTAATATTAAATGCATCAAATGAATAAAAAAAATTCCATACCTCTTGCTAATAGGCTTTCATTTGTGGAGACAGGAAGTGAATAGTATTTCTTACCTTTCGAACAATAATATCTGAGCTACCAAACACTTTCAAATGTTTTACCTCGAGGTCAATGACCTTTTTGAGACCTTGCACTAAGGTTTCGTATTCAACAATGTTGTTGGTGCATTCAAATTATATTTGACTTGATATGAACATTTTTCCTTGACTCAGGTCGAGCAATACACATTCTATGTCGGATCCATCCTAGGTTTTGGAACTGTCAAAGAACATGGTCCACATTTATGTGACATTAGTTTCGTTATCAAAATTAAATCCTAAGTTAGTAAGTATGATACATGCACCATTATGTGCTCATGGATGGAAACTTTATTGTAGTTCATATGGTATCTTAGAAGTCTGAGCTTCGTAAAATCCATAATTAGTCTTGAAGAAATAGTTTCCTAGGATAGAATGAGAAAAGATAACATGTTCATTTTCACATTCTAATTATGTCACTGTGTGCTTCATGTGCACTTTACTATTAACCAAGATTTGATCTGATTTACCTTTATGGGAAACCATAGATGAGACCAATCAATAGCGAAATAACCTTAGAGTTTGGCCGACCAATCTCTGCTTAAGAGAAAACCATAACTTTCTGGGATGTCTACCACAACTATGTCTATAGTATGATGAACTCTTGGATCACATGATAGTCTAATTAACACATCCTTGAGTTCCCCTTTCACTTTAGCATATTTTCTATCTAACTGGATAATCCTGGTTTTTGTTATTTGTGGGACAACATTGATCTTTTCACAAACAGAAAAAGGCATGATGTTAGAAGAGACACTAGAAAATGCTAAATAGTTATGAACATTGAAATTGAAAATATCATAAGTAAGAAGAAAAGGTGGTATATGCGATTTTGAAAAATTTCCTATGCCAGTGGCGTTTATAACATATGTTATCTCTACCTTATGAATCTCTAGTGTATTGTTTCTAGAATTTAATCTTTCAACAATTGCAATAGTTTTTGTTTGAGTGTCATGGGTTTTGAAAATGCCATGTAGGAGTTCACGTTGTTGTGGAAGAAAGAAAATATTGAACATGGAGATATTGGCTTTAATTTTCTTCATGTGTTTGATTACATTATAATCTAGGGTGTGTGACTTTGTATCATTATTAACTTTCCCATATTTCCCTTGAATCACTTTTTCATCATTTTTAATAATGTTTGATGTGCTTGGTTTATCTTTATTTACTACCGCATTCTGGCCAGTTTTGTTATTAAATTTTTCTAGAACTGTATTGCTTGGTTTTGGGAGGACAGGGGGAGGTGTTATTTCACTGAGAGGCATGTTTTCTCCTTTGGGAGATGGAGTTTCAGATGGTGGATCTTTGTTGCACAAATTATAACCTTTCGAGGTAGAAAATTTTACATCTTGAGTATCTCTAGAAAATGTTTCTTCGATTTGTTCATCATCAAATTCCACACTCCAGTCCCAGAAGGGCATAACATATTCTGTCAGTGCTTCCTTAGTAGTATCAGAAGAATTTGGTGCATAAATTTCATCATCTAAACTTTGTTGATCAAGCAACTGGTTTATTACTAATGACATAGAGTTGATCCACTGAGGGCACGTTTGTTCAGGATGATTTTGTTGATGGGAAGAGAAAACATTATCATTACTAAAAATATCTAGATTGAAATGCATGTGTGAGGGTTCCAATGGTTGTGGTGGGTTGTTTGTTTCTTAAAAAATGGATGGAAAGTTCATGGTTTGGATAATCCTTCACCAACAATCTCTTTTAAGCATACCACTTCATTCGATAATTTATTAACCATTTTAACCACATTATCAATATCCATGGCTTCCTTGTCAGGTGGTTTAGTTAATAACAGTGGCTTCTTCCCAACTGACTTAGTTTTCTCATAATGGGGATGTTGTTCATATGCTGACAATTCTCTTTCCATAGTTTCATATTCATCAAAGTTTAGTGCTATTGTGTTTCTATTATATCGTCTTACAATCATCCCGATGGATGGGGTTAAGGAAGTTGTATAATATTCAATGGATAAAGATTGAGTGGGAGCTACCTCATGGGCAAAATAAATTAATACAATTAGAAATATTTGGTTAAATATCTTACTCTTTCCCTCTTTTCCATTATGATGTCTCCTAGCTCATTATGTAGAGATGCAATTGTTTTTCTTTCTCCAAACTTCCTCATAAGAATCCTTTTGAAACTGTCAAAGTTTGTACTTGATCCTCCAGGCAAGATAAAATACCAAGTAGAGGCTTTCCCAAAAAAAATTATAAGGAAATAATCTGAATACTTCATCTTCATGTTGTACTCCTAAAAGACGTATGGCCAAAAATAAATTATTTATATGATCTTCCAAGGATCCGGGTTTGTCTGGATGAAATTTAGGTAAGAGTCTATCAAAATTATTTGGAATCTCATGTACTTCGCTAGGCATATTTAAAGATCCTTGGAATCTCCATTGTGGTAATACCTCTTTGTAATTCCTATTTTGTCCCATTATTTGTTCTAAGGTGATTTCAGGTTGTTCACCTTGGAATTCTTCTTCTTTAGGTTCAGTGAGGAAATGCACATCTCTACTTAAGGGTACTGGAACCTCGTGTAATGTAGTTTCAATAAGATCATCTATGGAGTCGATGTAAAAATCAGGATCTGTGTCAAGACGTTCTACATGGGTAACTTTTCTTCTAGGAAGTGCAGAAGTTGTGGGTAACTTTTCGAGTAATTTTTCGTAAGCATGAGTGATTGTACAAGATTCATGAAGTTCTTCTCGAGGTATGCAATACTAGGTTTCATAATATATTTCCTTACTTCTGGAAGCACTTCCAAAACTAGCCTTCGAGTCTTCATACATAGCTTCTTGCTCAGAATCAATTCAAGGAAATAAAGTAGGTTGTGAGCTGGGATGACTCATTAAAGACTGATTTCGGTTATTGTTTAAGTCATGTATGTAATCCATAACAGATGGCACTCATTCTAGTGCCAATTCTGTTGAGGGATCCAAATTCACCCGAAAATAGCAAGGGGTACTCCCCAGTATATGGTCCCAATTAGACTATACACCGTTTTGTTTAGGAGTCTCATCCGAAATTCAACCCGACTACCATTATTGCTAACTTCTTGTTTTTCTGTTATCGGTTAAGGTATGGTGTACCAATGCGAGGTTGGATGCAATGCAAAGATGTAGATGAAGACCATGTATGTAAAAAAACAACTAAGCTATCACTAATCTATGCTACCCTATCCTATATAGGATTTAAACTGAAGTAACCAGTGAGCTATAATGTGACCAAAACTTAAAACTACCTTAACACAATTAGTTATATAAAAAGAGAAAGATTGGAAGCAATAGAACATGTGAATATATAATCAGATTAGTCCAGATTACATTAACATATACTGTAACAACTTAGAAAACTCAAGGTATGGAAATATTCAAAGAAATACCAGTATTGCAAAAATGTAATTAAGATAGCATAAGAATTAATCTACAACAAACAAATCATTCTTATAGTCCATAGAAACAAAAAAATCCTCACTTGAAGTAGTTCAAAGCTCCAATCAGTTTCTACAAAATATTTCTTCTAAACATATTGGCCTTGAGGGATTCTCAATATTCATTAACACTATATAAGTTCTTGAAACAGTTCTTGGGTCTATACAATGCTTGAAAACAAAAAAATATAAAACTCCATTCTCTATAGTTTCTAATCTACTTTATACAAATAATGGTAACTCCTATTTGTCTTTCACCTTCTTATTGAAGTAGTTATGAAACTATTCACTTTCCCTTTTGTTATGGAAAATGGCACAAAATGATGAAATTTGAGATAGTTAGGAAAAGGATGAAAGAGAAAACAATGGTTTGTCCTTTTCCTATGGTATTTTTCTCTAGATATGGGCTATCCAAACTTCCAGCTGATTATACAATTCCTCTATCCTCCTATAAAATAGTTTCTCCAACATTGCTTCAATCATGGCCACACTATCATCCAAGGCACTCATATCTTTATCCAAATTTTTCATGCAATCTGGTATCATAGTATGGATCTTTTTTGGCTATATCAAATGTTGATCAATAAGATCAGTTGAGACAGAATTTGATGTTTCAACCACTTGTATTCCTCTTCTTGTAATTTTATGGAATGCATTCACTAATTCCTCCATGACTAAGTTCTTCCCAAGTTTGTCTAGCCTTGGGAGTTGACCATGTCTTATCAATTCTTGAGAATCTTTGTGAGTTCTAGAGAAAATTCCTATTTCTTTGGTCACTTATTTGTCTATTAGTTACCCTACTTGATGGAAATGATCTAGCGAATACAGATCTTTCTTCCTCATTGATTTTGAGGGTATGTATAATTTTGGAGACACATCAGGATTTTCTACTATCCAAGTATCAATATCAGCTATACCCTCTAGGATATTGTTGTATTTCATCAGCTGCATATGTATATTGTTTTATTGGTCAATCATTGTTGCATCTACATTTTGGAGAAGACAAATATTGACATACATATCGAGGATCACATCTTCCATCTCATTTCTCACTTTTCCCGAAATGGATTTAAAACTAAGAAGACTTCTCTCATCTATCCTTACTTGTTGAAGATTCTCTTATAACTCTTTGATCTTCAGATCCTTCTCCTCGTTATACTGGAACAACCTTTTCATATTACCTATAGTTGCATCCATGAATGGAAATTATACTCTTGTTGTTTCCACAGGGTTTTCCCTGACATCTCTTGTGATGGGCACCTAGGTTACTACTGATATTGGAGCTCCCTCTACTGTTGGAACCTTCTTAACCCTTTCTTGTATGATTCGGCCCAATTTTATATCGTATGTAAAACTTCATATATCATTTCTCTCAGTCGACCAAAACTGTTCCCATGGTCTAAGACCTAACACACTACTTGTTGTTTTTGTTTCTTCACCCACGGTGGATGTTCCAAGGACATCCAAGTCCATTGGGTGTGTGTCTCCTTATTTATCCTCCTCTTCCTTTTACTACCTTTCTTCTTCAAAAACTTTATATGTTTCTTCTTTTTCTTCTAATTTTGTCGCTATTCTTGATGGTTCATCTAACTCCTTTTCCTTCTTAGTAGTGATGTTTTCTTCAACTTCTTCTTTTACTCTTTTACTAACTCGTTTTCAATTTCTGCAATGGATTTTTCTTTGTCAGCTTCCATCTTTTGCTTATTTTTAGCATCATTTTTCTTCTTCAATACTTTTCTTTGTACCTTCTCTTTTTCTTGGTATGTGCTTCTTCTTCTATCGCAGAGCCCGAATGTGTTGAGAGGGATATAGGGGAAGACCTCTGAGCTTCATCTCTTTCCACATATTTTCTATCCACCTATCTTACATCTTCTTCATCCTCTATACTTCCTCTTGGTTGACCTATCCTATTAAAAATAACCTCATCATAAGTTCTGGACTTCTGATTTACTCCTTCTTCTTGCTAGAACTAAATGGTGTATTTGTAAGGGTGTCTCTTGCTATGAAGATACTTTTCGACAATGTTCTTGGGATCGTGTCTTTTGAATCATTCTTCTCCAAAATGATAGGAGAGAAAGATGTTTACTTCTATCTGGGCTTGTTTTTTGTTTTCAAAGAAGTAGTTCCCAATGAAAATACGAAATGGAATCCAGATGGATTTCTTCGATCTATACAACATTTCTTCGAACCCATGTATGATTGTATGATATTCTACTTCCTATAGCACAATTTTATCTGGGGCGAAGCTAGGAAGTAGGTGAGGCGGTTTCATTGCACCATATATCCTGATATATGTCCCATGCTCCATTAGATACCAATCCCCAATTTTCCTTATAACTACTATGGCCTTCTCGGTCATACTATGTGGGGAGGTTGAAAAAATGAATTCATACAATGGTGTGAGGAAGTGTTCACAGATCCTTTGGTAATATGTTCGGGTATTTGTTCTTTGAGAGTACTTTGCAGTACATATGGATAACAACATAAACGGTCAACCAAATCCATCCCATGTTGGGTTATTTGTGGGATATGCACCTTATATCTAGGAGATATGAAGCCATATGAAAACTAGGGAAGCTCCCGAGTTGTGCTCATGTAACAAATGAAATTTCACTTTTAATATTGTTAGACAATGTTTATGCCCAATTAAGTGAGGCGCCTATGTTCGACAACACAGGTATTCCAACAGAGGATGAACACCTTCAGTAACCACTCACATAGCCAGATCAAAGATCAACACACCGATGTTTTCACATGGTAAAACCCCTACAGGGAAACATCCACGGCCCCAGCCAACGCAGCCACTTGGACTAGTTTATTAATGCAAAGAAAAAAATCACAGAGAGATTTTACAAGAGAGTTTCTCACAATCGATCATCGAAAAATGACCCTCCATGCTCTTTAAATAGAGATCATGGACCAATCAGGTGTTAAGCCACAGATCAATGATTTTTAAGATCGAGGAGAGTAAGAATCGTCAGATCACTCTATGTCGGGAACATATCATGACC
>JASDQU010714636.1:21425-36316 GCA_032191745.1 Picea mariana
TTGATATTTTATATTGATGATGATGATGATTAACGTCCACTAAGACCAAATTGGTCCATTGCACCTTAAGAGGGTAAGTGATTACCTGTGATTCTTTAGAATTTTGTTTCTATGCTCGAAAAGCATTAAGAGAAGCCTTCCAAGTTCACCATACTTTTGTTGAGTTAAGAGTTTAGGAAGGTTGGTACAAATATTTTGAAAATGAGATCTAATATGAGTATAGGATGAACAATCTAAGAGAAAGTGTTTTTCATATTCAACCTTCTTAGTGTCACAAAGGTGACACACTCTTTCATCCCATGGAATTTTAGGAATTGACCAACGCCCAGTTTCACTTTAGAGCTCGTGGGAATTTGTTCTTATCTTAGCAATGCTTATTTTTTTCTTTACACTTGGCAAAACACATAGATAATTTCTATCTTCTAGATTAGGGTTTATTACATCCTTATAATACCTTAATTTTGTTTTTTCCTTAACTCTTGATCACACCACATTTTCTCCTTAAATTTTGATTTCACATTTTTTTTAATAGTATCTTTATTCTGTAAAATGATGTATTCCATGATTTCCCAATAGTTTAGCCAAGACCGAACATCTTTATGCCATTCGCACTTAATTCGATGGTGTTTATGACTTGATTTTGAAGCAATTTTAGGAAGCCTCTTGTCTTCCATACTGCTTAAATTGTTCTTATACATTAGGTATCTAGTCATAACCATCCTCGCAATGGGGGAGAGGCTTGTTTCTAAGAAGTGGATGGGATAGGGCATATTTCCTTTAATTTTGAGATTATAGGTTATAAAATTATTTGTATTTTCTCTATCTTTCTCGAGGATTCATGAGAGATACTACAACCCCAGACTTCACATCCATAAAGAATAACAAGTGTAAAAAGAGTCTCAAAGAGTAGTTTCTTCTTATCCTAACTCCAAAGATCAGCTAATTTACAATTGTTTTCAAGTCCATAATAAGATTTTCATCCCCCAATAATCCTTTTGTCAATGTTTAATCCCAATTGAGCTTGTGGTGAATATCAATTCCAAGATATTTGTATGAAGTCACTTCCTCTAAGTTGTTGTTGTCATATACGAAGGTATCATAAGGGATCTTATTGGATTTAATAATAATGACCTTAGTCTTATCAATATTAACACTCATACCCATATTGGAGCAAAACTCCTTAAGGATTCTTAGTTGGTTTTCAATATCATGGGGACTTCTTGCCATAAGAACGATATCATTGGCATAAAGAAGAAGATTGATGATTATAATAGTGAGAGTAGGGCCAACACAACCTGCTTTTTCCAACAATCTTCTAACTTGTCAGTGTATATTTCAAAAATGGTAGGGGACAAGGGACAATCTTTTTTCACCTCGATATTGCACTTAATCTCTTTTGATCAGCCCTCAGTGTTTTGAAAGGTTCATTTATATTTATAAAGACTTATTGCTTTATTTTTATTTGAAATAATATTAATATAAAAAATTAATATTTTATATTAATTTTGAAAAGTTCATTTATATTTATAAAGATGTATTGGGCTTATTTTTATTTGAAATAATATTAATATACAAAAATAATATTTTATATTTATTGGGCTTATTTTTATTTAAAATAAAATAAATATAATAAAATAATATTTTATATTAATTTTGAAAAGTTCATTTATATTTATAAAGACTTCACCCGTATCGGGTGCTGGAGAAAGTGCACGCAGAGCTGGCACAAAGCACCCAGGGGAGTTATTAAACCCGGCCACCAGCCCCCAGGCATTCACTCCATGGCTCACACCATCAGAGGCTTTATGGTAATGCATATGGTCGGGCACTCGGGTGAGTGAACCAGCCAGGAAAGGCATACCATGAAAACACAGAGGTCTCCTCACACATCAGTGGTGGTTGCAGGGGTCACTTCACCCTTCAATGGTGTTTAGAGTGGCAAACAACTCTTATATTGGGATCCCTTCTCGATTTTTATTCCCATCTTGTGCACCCTCTTGGTTACACTCCTCAGATATGATCCAGTTTTTATGAGTAGAACAAAATGAATACAGATTAATAACAGATTCTTAACACAAAATAATAGAGATATAGTAAAACTAGTTTTCTATTCAATAATGAAATAAGTTGAAACTGTAAAATGCAGCAGAAACAATCTTGCTAGAATGGTGGCATCTTATCTCTGAGAAGAGATGTGATGGTTGCACTCATTCGCAATAAGATGATTAAAATGAGGCTCTGAAAGCCTTTTACAATAAAAAGGAATTCCAAAAACCCTAGATATAAAAAAACCTAACCCTAGGAGATGAAGCGTCAAAATTCATGTGGGCACCATTTGGGAAACTTAGTACATCAACTTCTCGGGGTCGTAACTTCTGCATACGATCTTCGTTTTAGGCGTATGATAGCCTGTTGGAAAGGTATTGTTGATGAGATTCATTTTGGGGGCTCAATCATGCCTTTGTATATCATTGAGAAGATCGATCCTAAAAAACCTTCATTTAGGCCCTCAAAATGGCCCCAGAAGTGAAAATTGCTAAAGAGAGTAAATTGCCAAAATTGCCAAAATTGCCAGAAAATTGTTTTGAGCCAGTTGGAAAAGGTGGGTGGCCACCGATATCCATATAGATAAATCCTCCCTCCTTAGGAAGCATTGGTCTCCATTATGTTGAGTTCCCCCATTAGATGAGGAAATTTTTGCTGAATTTGGCCTTGGGTGAGCCACTTGCCTTGGTGCAGGAGATGCCCTTCTTTGGTGACTCGATAAAGATGGATCCTTTGTTGTTGACTTCCCTTGATCTGTGTGTCCATAATATGATTGTTGGATTCTTGTTGGATGCATTCAGGGTTTATCTCCATTGGTTCCATTTGTTTCGCTACATCTGAGGTGTCCAATAATGGTGGGAAATAAGGGCGAAGGAGATCCACGTTGAATACTGGGTGAAGGCCAAGGAAAGGAGGAATGTTGAGCTCAAAAGAATTATCCCCCATAGCCTTGGTGATGGTGTACAACCCATAATGTAGTGGGTGAAGCTTCCGATGGGGTCCTGTAAGGCGTTCTTTCTGCAAGTGCAACCAAATTTTGTCTCCCACCTGAAACTTATGTGGCACCCAATGTTGATCATGGCGTTGTTTGTATTTGTCATTGGACTTTTGTAGGATATGTTGAACATATTGGAGGATGTGTTGGATCTGCTCTATGAATCGAGTGTATTTTTCAGCTTCAGTTGGAACAAGAGATGAGTCGATCGAGGTGACCAGAAGGGGAAGTGCAACATCTATGGGACCCAATCATTGGAATCACAACCCCACCTGAAAGGGGTTGTGGCTGGTTGAGCTATGTAGGGCTCGGTTGTAGCTATGCTGGACATAGGGAAGGCTACCATCCCATGTGTGAGGGTGATTTTAATTATACATGTGAAGGATATGGACGACCATTCAATTTACGACCTCGGTTTGTCCATCTGTCTAGGGGTGGAAGGTCGTGGATTTGGTTAGCATGGTTTCCAGCAGTGACCAAAGGCTTGACTAGAATGTGTTGAGAAATCGATTGTCCCTATCTGAGACAATGGCTTGTGGGAGTCCAAAATGTACTCAGACTCGTTCAAAGAAGACCTTGGCAGTGGCCTCTGTTGTGATGCTCTTCTTGCAAGCAACCAGAATCACCATCTTAGAAAAGCGGTCAACAACCACAAAACACAATCATTTCCCCGCTTGGTGGATGGGAGGCCTGACATGTAGTCCTTTGAGATGGATTCCCATGGCTGGTCAAGAGTAGGAAGAGGGGTGTATAGGCCCTATTTCTTAGTGGTTGGTTTGGCAATAACACAGGTAGTGCAGGACCTAATATACTTGTTGACCTCCTGTCGGAGTTTCGGCCAGTAGAAATTTTTCTGTAGCACCGCCACTGTCTTTTCGACACCGAAGTGTCATGCCACTCGACTATAGTGGGCTTCCTAGATAAGCCTCACTTGCTCACTTGATGGAACATAGATATGGCCCAGACGACACAACAACCCATCCTAAAGATAGAAATTATCGACAACTATGTTTGCACCCAACATTTGGTAGGTGGTGGCGAAGTCTGCGTCTGTCTCATAGAGTTGGGGAAATCCATAGGTCTCATGGCCACAATATTCTAGTAGCGTGGTGAGTGTCATGACTGCTGGTCTGCTGAGGCAATCATTGACGCGATTGGTGCTTCCTGTTTTATACTTGATGTTGAGGTGGAATTGTTGCAAGTATGTGGATCACTTTTGATGGCATTCATTCTGCAATTTTCCTTGTGTCTTCATAAACTACAGTGGCTTATGATCAGTGTGGATGACTGTCTCCTTCCCAAGAATGTAATGTCTCCACTGGAGGTAGGCTTGCACAATGGAGTACATTTATTTTTCGTAAGTAGGGTACTTATGGACAACATCAGATAGTGTCTCACTATGATAGGCCATGGGGTGGCTATGATGAGTGAGAACGACACTCATAGCATAGTATGAAGCATCTGTCTCAATATCAAAGGGATGTTTCATGTCTGGTAGTTAAAGTACTAGGGATGAGCACAAGCACTTCTTCAAATCATCGAATTCTTGTTGTTGGGACCGACCCCATGCAAATTTTTCCTTACCACCACCCCTAGTGATTTGGCTGAGGGCCTAGGCAATATGGAAGAATCCCAACACAAACTTGTGGTAGAAATTGGCAAGGCCCAAGAAGCTCTGAAGCTCAGTGAGTTTGGTTTGGGCTGGCCAGTCACGGATGACTTGAATCTTGGCTGGATCCACATGTACACCATGCTGATCAATGATGTATCCCAGGTAATGGAACCTGTCCATGACGAAGGAGAATTTTTTCCAAGTTGGCGTATAGCTTGTGTTGCCATAGGGTGTGCAGAACCTGTTGAATATGCTGCAAGTGTTCGGCCCAAGTCTTGCTGTAAATGAGAATGTCATCCAGATAAACCACTACAAAATTATTGGTGAATGGTCGCAGGATATCGTTCATCATCCTCATGAAAGTGGCCGAAGCATTTGTCAAACCAAAGGGCATGGAAAACCATTCAAAAAGGCCTTCCTTTGACTTGAAGGCGATCTTCCATACATCTTTCTGTTCTATCAGGACCTGGTGGTAGCCAGACTTTAGATCAATCTTACTGAAGTATTTAGCCACTGTGAGTTGATCAAGGAGGTTGTCAATTCGGGGAATCGGGTATCAGTTTCTGACTATGATTTTATTCAAATACCAATAATCAATTCAAAGTCACCAGGTTACATCTTTCTTCTGTACCAGCATGATTGAGCTCCCGCAACGTGATGAGCTAGGACATATATGCCCCTTGTGGAGCAGTTCTTGAATTTGTCACTTGATCTCCTCATTCTCTAACAGAGAGTGATGATATATTGGCCCATTGGGTAGTGGTGCACTGTGGGTTAGATCAATGGGGTGCTTGACCTGGCAGTGCAGAGGTACCCCCGGTAGGGGAGGAGAAGATATCTGAGTATTCTTCCACAACCTTATCTACTTGCTTCTACTATGTGGAGAGGTCAGTCGCAAAGACACTGGATGTGGCTGTGATCTTTCGCTTATTCTGAGAGAGAATCATGAAGAAGAAAAACTTCCCCATCTAAGAGATGACCTTCCTACATTGCTTAGCAAAGATCAAGGAAATAGCACTAAGTGGGACTACCTCATGTATCCTGTACAATTTTCTGTTCAAAGTAATAATAACACTACGAGGCCTAGACTCATATACAACATGACGTTTCCATAAATAAGGTTGGCCCAAAATAACATCACAAACTTCGAGAGGAGAAACATCACACAATACCTCATCTTTGAAGGGATTGATTTCATATGACAGTCGACACTGTTGGCTGACACATACATCACTTCCTTGGCGAATCCATCCAATGGTGTAGGTTTGTGGGTGAGGCGTTGTTGGAAGGGCCAACCGCTTGATGACCCCCACAGAGATGAGGTTCTTCTAGCTACCTCTATAAAAAATTAAGTGCAATGGGGTGCCTTTTACCCACATTTTTGAATGGAAGAGGCACTCTCCTTCTTCTGGCTCGTCTGGTTCACTAGGATGGAGCTTGGTGGTAGTAACGGTGGCACTGGATTCTGCGTCAATGATCTGTCTTCCCCTTTCTAGTTCTAGCTCAGAGTTAGAATCCACATCTAATTCATAGGCTTTCACTTCGACCATTAGTGACTTCTTTGAGCGACAATCAATAGTGTTATGCCAAGGGCTCTTATGGAAGTTGCACCACTTCCTAGTATCTTTCTTTGTCTTTCCAGGGTCCTTCTTTGCTTGCGGCTTGGACTAGTTGTCTTGATACTTTCCATATTTTCTCTATCCTTTCTTTTGTGGGTTGGGGCTGCCCTTTCTTGGATTTTGTTGTGAGGGGTTCCCAGGCCCAAATTGTTGCATCTTTTGTTTGATCTTCTGCTCGATTTTGACAACATATCGGTAGGCCGTGCCAAAGGATGAGATGTATAGAAATTCCATTTCGGTCTGGATGTATATATGCAGAACACCACGATACTTGAGCACCATATGTCACTTTGAATCTTTGATACCCAGCTTGGTGTGCAAGGTATGGAAGATATTTGTGAAATCTGGCACTACTTGGACTCTTTCTTGCTACAACGTGGTTCATTTGGTATATAAGTCGTCATAACTTCCGACAGGGTACTATTGTTCCTTAATAGCATTCCTAAAGGAATCCCAGGTGGTTGTGACTGTAAATAATGAGGGTTACTCTGTTTCCTTTTACTCACAGAACGTTTCCCACCAATCTTTGAGATGGAGGATGACTTTGAGGAGTGAAAAAGTAATATTTTCTCTATTCAATAAGTTATGGACATAAAAATACCCTTCTATAAGATTCAACCACTTTTCGACAGCATCTGCGTCTATATGATCTTCAAATATAGTAATATCAAAGTTGATTTGTACCTTGAAGGGGGTGGCACCTCCACTCGAAGAAGATGTGTCGCCTGTTGGTAGCCGTCGAAGAATTTGCACGAAACTATCCATCATCTCGTTCCTCTATTGCATGATGGATTCCTCAATCAACAGTTTGAAAGGATCTCCTATCCCGTCATATTTCTTTTCTTCTACCATGAGAGGTTGCTTGGGCGTGTGAGAGCTTTTGTCCTCAAGAGAAACAAGCTCAAGACCCAACTCTTTGTACTCTGACCTCATTGGGGACATGCATTAAGACGACAAGGAGAAGACGACTCTGATACCACTGATTTATAATTTATGACCAGAAAGAAATGAATTTATATTAATAACAGATTCTTAACACAAAATAGCAGAGATACAGTAAAACTAGTTTTCTATTCAATAATGAAATATGTTGAAACTGTAAAATGCAACGGAAACAAGCTTGCTGGAATGGTGGCGGCTTATCTCTAAGAAGAGATGTGACGGTTGCGCTCATTCGCAAGAAGATGATTAAAATGAGTCTCTGAAGGCCTTTTACAATAAACAGGAATTCCAAAAACCTAACCCTAGGAGATGAAGCGCCAAAAGTCATGTGGGCCCTGTTTGGGTAAGTTAGTACATTAACTTCCCAAGGTCGCAACTTTTTCATACGATCTTCGTTTTAGGCATATGATAGCCCGTTGGAAAGGTATCATTAAGGAGATTCATTTTTTGGGATCAATCATGCCTTTGACTATCATTGAGAAGCTCTATCTCGAAAAACCTTCATTTCGGCCCTCAAAATGGCCCTAGAAGTGAAAACTGCTAAAAATAGTAAATTGCCAAAATTGCCAGAAAACTGTTTTGAGCCAATTGGAAAAGGTGGGTGGCCACCGATATCCATATAGATCAGGTTCCCACTGCAATTTTCAAGTTTCTCCGTGTTTCTACCTCTCCATTTGCACCAGCGATATCCTCCCTGATTACCTCATATCCATCTTTGTCCAAGGCTTCTCTGTATCCCTCCCTCACCCACTGAACCTCTCCCTTGCGTCCATCTCCCTCCTCCTCCACCATCATCTCCCATCCACCATGCCTCAGGAGAATAGTAAATCTAAGAGGGGTTCCTGAAACTACGACGACCTCTCTAGAAACAACAGGCTCACCCCTCTCAAAGGGTGCTCATCGCCCACTTAGCCAGTTCGCATCACTCCACCAAGAGATTAAATTTGGCTCTCCTCCATGGAACCTCTCCGGTAAAATTGTAAGCGAAATCCTCCACTGCCCATTAACCCCCGTCCCTCTAGCCGCTTTGCAAAGTTAAAGAGGAGGCACCACCTCTGGATGCGTTCACAACTCTTCACACTAACCTCCTAGCCCCTCCCATTATTAAACATATAGATCCATATTATGGGGATGGTAGTTTCCAAGTAAAGAGGAGATCCCTCCCTTAGCCACTATTCCAGAAGACGACAACTCAATGAGCAAAGGGAAGACGACCAGGCTTAGCACTTCGACAATCACCTCATGTAGGAGCACCTCAGCATCCTCTTCGAAATTAGACAGAGGCAGGTGGACCAGGAGCACTCTTAGTGAATTCTCAGCCAAAGGATGGATACCCTTTTTGAGGTGCTCTTGGATGCACCGACGCATGCCAAATGCCCAACCTACAGCCAACAGTTCATCCTAGCTTACAACATTCATGTTCAACTCAACCCAACCAACGATTCATCCCATCTTACAACATTTATGGTCAACCCAGAGTAGCCGCAAATTAATGTTTCCAGGTTTAGGTTTTTTTGTTCAATACTAGTTGCAGAATCGTTGGTCTAGTGATCTATAACGATCTTGTTTCCTTTTCCTACTATATTTCCATAGTCTCTACCATGATAGCTCTGTTATAGTCTGTTTAAGGTGAAGACGGCATTATCTAATCAATATATTTATCTCACATGGTGATCATTGGGATTTTGATGTCAATTGTAATTATGGTGCAAAAGCACAGACGAAATGCCTGAACATTAGTAGACCACCTATGTTGGTTTCCTTGTTTTGCAAAATCATTGGTCTAGTGATCTATAATGGTATTGTTTTCTTTTCCTACTATATGTCCATAGTCTATGCCACGATAGCTCTTCTTATAGTCTGTTTAAGCCGAAAGAGGCATTATCTAATCAGTATATTTTTCTCACGTGGTGATCACTGCGATTTTGATGTCAATTGTAATTATGGTGCAAAAGAACAGATGAAATGCCTGAACATTAGTAGACCACTTGTGTTGGTTTCCTTCTTGTGGACACAGGCAGATGACACTTGTCTTTGTATAATTTATGGTTGATATTAATGACACTTGTCTTTGTATAATTTATGGTTGATATTAATGACACTTGTCTTTGTATAATTTATGGTTGATATTAAGTCTTTGTATAATTTATGGTTGATATTAATATAAGGCTCTTTTAAAAAAATATTTATACAGAATTATTTGTATAATTTATGGTTGATATTAATGACACTTGTCTTTGTATAATTTATGGTTGATATTAATGACACTTGTCTTTGTATAATTTATGGTTGCTATTTCTTTCTTTCCTCATATTGAATTGAATAGGTAGGCTCTTAATAGTGTCCTCAATCAGTGAGCAGAGTAGAATGAGTGGCTATCCCAACCAAACAAACCAATTCGTCCTCACGGGCAGAAAATGGAAGGAGTAGGCCAGCTAGAGGCCCCCACCAAACGATTTATATTGATCGCGCTATTATTCTTGTTCTGCATCATTTCAAGGAGATACTTTTCATCTTTGTTGATTTCTTTCTTGTGGATACATGTGGATGGCACTTGTCTTTGTATAATTTATGGTTGATATTAATCACACTTGTCTTTGTATAATTTATAGTTTATCTTAAGTCTTTGTATAATTTATAGTTGATATTAATATAAGGCTCTTTTTAAAAAAGATTTATAAAGACTTATTTGTATAATCTATGGTTGATATTAATGGCACTTGTCTTTGTATAATTTATGGTTAATATTAATCACACTTGTCTTTGTATAATTTATAGTTTATCTTAAGTCTTTGTCTAATTTATAGTTGATATTAATATAAGGCTCTTTTAAAAAATATTTATAAAGACTTATTTGTATAATTTATGGTTGATATTAATGGCACTTGTCTTTGTATAATTTATGGTTGATATTAATGACACTTGTCTTTGTATAATTTATGGTTGATATTCATATAAGGCTCTTTTTAAAAAAATATTTATAAAGATTTATTTGTATAATTTATGGTTGATATTAATGACACTTGGTTTTGTATATTTTATGGTTGATATTAATGACACTTGTCTTTGTATAATTTATGGTTGATATTAAGTCTTTGTGTAATTTATGGTTGATATTAATATAAGGCTCTTTTTAAAAAATATTTATAAAGACTTATTTGTATAATTGATGGTTGATATTAATGACACTTTTCTTTGTATAATTTATGGTTGATATTAAGTCTTTGTATAATTTATGGTTGATATTAATATAAGGCTCTTTTTAAAAAATATTTATAAAAACTTATTGGGCTTTATAATTTATTTGTATAATTTGTGGTTGATATTCATGACACTTGTCTTGCTATAATTTATGGTTAATATTAAGTTTTTGTATAATTTATGGTTGATATTAATATAAGCCTCTTTTAAAAAAAATATTTATAAAGACTTATTGGGCTTTATAATTTATTTGTATAATTTATCGTTGATATTAATGACACTTGTTTTTGTATAGTTTATGGTTGATATTAAGTCTTTGTATAATTTATGGTTGATATTAAGTCTTTTTATAATTTATACTTGATATTAATGACACTTGTCTTTGTATAATTTATGGTTGATATTAATATAAGACTCTTTTAAAAAAAATATTTATAAAGACTTATTGGGCTTTATAATTTATTTTTTTAATTTATGGTTGATATTAATGACACTTGTCTTTGTATAATTTATGATTGATATTAGGTCTTTGTATAATTTATAAAGACTTATTGTGCTTTATAATTTATTTGTATAATTTATGGTTGGTATTAAGTCTTTGTATAATTTATGGTTGATATTAATGACACTTATGGTTGATATTAATGACCATTTTCTTGGTATAATTTATGGTTGATATTAATATAAGACTCTTTTTTTTTAAATATTTATAAAGACTTATTGCCCTTTATAATTTATGGTCGATATTAAGTCTTTGTATAATTTATAAAAACTTATTGGGCTTTATAATTTATTTGTATAATTTATGGTTGATGTTAATATAAGACTCTTTTTTTTTTAAATATTTATAAAGATTTATTGGTCTTTATAATTTATTTGTATAATTTATAGTTGATATTAATGACACTTGTCTTTGTCTAATTTATAGTTGATATTAATGACAATTGTCTTTGTCTAATTTATAGTTGATATTAATCACACTTGTCTTTGTATAATTTATGGTTGATATTAATATAAGGCTCTTTTTTTTTAAATATTTATAATGACTTATTTGGCTTTAGAATTTATTTGTATAATTTACGGTTAATATTAATGACACTTGTCTTTGTATAATTTATGGTTGATATTAAGTGTTTGTATAATTTATGGTTGATAGTAATATAAGGCTCTTTCTAAAAAAATATTTATAAAGATTTTGTATAATTTATGGTTGATATTAATGACACTTGTCTTTGTATAATTTATGGTTGATATTAATGACACTTGTCTTTGTATAATTTATGGTTGATATTAAGTCTTTGTATAATTTATGGTTAATATAAATATAAGGCTTTTTTTTTAAATATTTATAAATACTTATTCGGCTTTATAATTTATTTGTATAATTTATGGTTGATATTAAGTCTTTGTATAAATTAGGGTTTATAATTTATTTGTATAATTTATGGTTGATATAAATGACACTTGTCTTTGTATAATTTATAGCTGATATTAAGTCTTTGTATACTTTATGGTTGATATTAATGACACTTGTCTTTGTATAATTTATGGTTGATATTAAGTCTTTGTATAATTTATGATTTATAATTTATGGTTGATATTAATATAAGGCTCTTTCTAAAAAAATATTTATAAAGATTTTGTATAATTTATGATTGATATTAATGACACTTGTTTTTATATAATTTATGATTGATATTAAGCTTTTGTATAATTTATGGTTGATATAAATATAAGTTTTTTTTTTTTTTAAATATTTATAAAGAATTATTGGGCTTTATAATTTTTTTGTATAACTTATGGTTGATATTAAGTCTTTGTATAAATTATGGTTTATAATTTATTTGTATAATTTATGGTTGATATAAATGACACTTTTCTTTGTATAATGTATGGTTGATATTAAGTCTTTGTATAATTTATGGTTGATATTAAGTCTTTGTATAATTTATGGTTTATAATTTATTTTTATAATTTATGGTTGATATTAATGAAACTTGTCTTTGTATAATTTATGGTTGATATTAAGTCTTTGTATAATTTATGGTTGATATTAATGACACTTGTATTTGTATAATTTATGGTTGATATTAAGTCTTTGTATAATTTATGGTTGATATTAATATAAGTCTCTTTTTTAAAAAATATTTATAAAGACTTTATATAATTTATAGTTGATATAATTAATGGTTGATATTAATGACACTTGTCTTTATATAATTTATGGTTGATATTAATGACAATTGTCTTTGTATAATTTATGGTTGATATTAATGATACTTTTCTTTGTATAATTTTGGTTGATATTAAGTCTTTGTATAATTTATGGTTGATATTAATATAAGGCTCTTTTTAAAAAAATATTTATAAGGACTTTCTATAATTTATGGTTGATACTAAGTTTTTTAATAATTTATGGTTGATATTAATGACACTTGTCTATGTATAATTTATGATTGATATTAAGTCTTTGTATAATTTATGGTTTATATTAATATAAGGTTTTTTTTTTTTAAATATTTATAAAGATTTATTGGGATTTATAATTTATTTGAATAATTTATTGTTAATATTAATTCTTTCTATAATTTATGGTTGATATTATGTCTTTTTATAACTTCTGGTTGATATTAATGACTTGTCTTTTTATAATTTATGGTTGATATTAAGTTTTTGTATAATTTATGGTTGATATTAATATATTTTATGGTTGATTTTAAGTCTTTGTATAATTTATGGTTGATATTAATGACACTTGTCTTTGTATAATCTATGGTTGATATTAAGTCTTTGTATAATTTATGGTTGATATTAATATAAGGCTCTTTTTAAAAAAATATTTATAAAGACTTATTGGGCTTTATAATTTATTTGTATAATTTATGGTTGATATTAAGTCTTTGTATAATCTATGTATAATTTATGGTTGATATTAATATAATTTATGGTTGATATTAAATCTTTGTATAATTTATGTATAATTTATGATTGATATTAATGACACTTGTCTTTGTATAATTTATGGTTGATATTAATATAATCGCTTTTAAAAAAAATATTAATCGATGTTTAATTTATGGTTGATATTAATATAACCGCTTTTAAAAAAAAATATTAATCGATATTTAATTGATGGTTGATATTAAGTCTTTGTATATTTTATGGTTGATATTAATGACACTTGTCTTTGTATAATTTATGGTTGATATTAAGTTTTTGTATAATTTATGGTTAATATTAATATAAGGTTCTCTTTTTTTAAAATATTTATAAAGAGTTAATGGGCTTTATAATTTATGGTTGATATTAAGTCTTTGTATAATTTATGGTTGATATTAAGTGTTTGTATAATCTATGGTTGATATTAATATAAGGCCTTTTTAAAAAAAATATTTATAAAGACTTGTTGGGCTTTATAATTTATTTGTTTAATTTATGGTTGATATTAAGTCTTTGTATAATTTATGGTTGATATTAATATAAGGTTCTTTTAAAAAAAATATTTATAAAGGCTTATTGGGCTTTATAATTTATTTGTATAATTTATAATTGATATTAAGTCTTTGTATGATTTATGGTTGATATAAATATACGGTTCTTTTTAAAAAAATATTTATAAAGACTTATTGGGCTTTATAATTTATTTGTATAATTTATGGTTGATATTAAGTCTTTGTATAATTTATGGTTGATATTAATATAAGACTCTTTTAAAAAAAAAAATTATAAAGACTTATTGGGCTTTATAATTTATGGTTGACATTAAGTCTTTGTATAATTTATGGTTGATATTTTTTTTGTTTGTTAATTGGTCTGGCATTGGGATTAATCTTTGGCTTGAGAAACAGCTACTCAGGGGTATCTAAGTCATCAAAATCACCTGGGGATCGCACCCGGCCTGAGCCACACCAACCCTTAACATGATTGGATTTGCCTGAGCCACACCAACCCTTATGATCTAGATTTATGTAGGAACACAATGAAATACATAAATACACATAAACACAGAGATGCAGCGGAAATAAGACTTCATTTCATTAATAACAAATGGCTGAAATATGCTTACAGACAGAATGGAAATAAACTAGTTGGGGCGCTGGTAGCTTATCTCTGAGAAGAGATGTGGCGGCTACTGGCCTCTGAATTGTGTTACAGTGAGGCTCGAAGGCCTATTATTATTGAGAGACAATGGAAAACCCTAAACATCCAAATACCTAACCCTAGGAGATGAAACGCCAAGACTATGGGCCCTGTTTGGGTAAGTTGGTACATCAACTTCCCAGGGACGTAACTTTGGCATACGATCTCTGTTTGACGCGTTCTATACCTCGTTAGAAATATCTATCCGAGGACTACAACATTTGGGTGAGAAATATTGATCTACAATCCATTTTGCTCCCCATTTTCCCAAAAAACATCGTTTAAGGCCTCAAAACGACTTCGGAAGTTCAGGACCCGAAAAACTGCTAAAAATAGT
>JASDQU010714637.1:12767-27018 GCA_032191745.1 Picea mariana
TTTTATTGCCCAATATCATACACTTGATTTTGATGGTTTAATTTGCAACTGTCATAACTTTACCATTGTTGATATATATTTCCTTACTATTGCAATTTTGGGACATCAAGCATAACTTGTTGTTCCCCCCTTGTTCTAGGGATTATTTACATAATATATTGTCTTGGTTTTGGTTGTGTAACATTGGTTTTGCAGGTACTTTCCATCAAAAACTTTTCCTTGACTGATACTCAACCTCCATAAATTCCCTAGAACCATTCATTGTGATCTATATGGGTGCTTCATTCTTCTCCCTGAATTTTCCCTTGTAATACCCCTAGGGTCACCCGTGAAGCCTCCCTTGTGTTAAACTTGTCCTTCATTAAAATGAAGGGGGATATATATTGAGATGACAATGATAGGTGTTCCCAGTTGTGTCACACACGTGTTGCTTGGTTCGGGCTTTTCCCAGGCTACAAATCATGCGATAAAAATTCCTTCTCATCATTCTTCATTCTTGATTTGGTCATGGTTGAGGATACAAGACAATATGATCTTCTAAATATTGAGCATAATTATCAAATTGTGAAAGGTTTTGACCACCTGTATTCAATCTTTTGTGGATTTGTGTGGCGATGAATTTTATTTTGAGAAAGAAGTCTATGGGAGTTAATATTATTTGAAATGTAGTTTGAATATTGTCTTTGTTCCGAGCAACGTTGATACATAGATTGGTTGAAGTATCAACTCTCGTGATTTGGATGTAGATAAGTTGTCCTTGTAGCATGATTTGTATTTATTATACTTGTAGTGTTTTCCTGATTCATTTTTTGTATTATATCTTTTTCGTGCACCTGTGTTTCTCTATTGATGCTTGAATATTTATTAGTAAGGACACTTGGATTTTCCAACGTTTGTACTTCGACGACTGAAGATATCCTTGCATTGGATTTGCATCTTTTTGAGCTATGATGTTCATTGGTTCTATGTTGGTTTCTTTCTCCATGAATTGGATTTGTACATCTAACGAGTTTTCTAGTTCCATAGGTTTGTTCATTGTTTCTTTTTAATCGATGTTTTTTTTTGGTAAGTTGCTCTAACTTGTTCTCTAATGACTTCTTATCATTCTTTAGTTTCTTAATTTGTGTAACTTGTTTTGTAATTCC
Source organism: Picea mariana (assembly GCA_032191745.1). Classification (NCBI taxonomy): domain Eukaryota; kingdom Viridiplantae; phylum Streptophyta; class Pinopsida; order Pinales; family Pinaceae; genus Picea; species Picea mariana. The sequence goes on from JASDQU010714637.1 coordinate 13,913, forward strand.
TTCTTATCATTCTCTAGATTCTTATTTTGTGAAACTTGTTCTGTAATGATGTCTTATCTTTATTTGGCTTCTTATTTTGTGTAAGTAGGCTTTGATTATGATCCCTTAAGCATGCAATTTCTTCATTATTTTTTGACTTGTTGAGTTTGTTATTAAGATCTTCACTTTTTGATCGCACATATTTTAACATTTTGATTTGTTCATGCAACATTTGATTAAGGTTCCTTAGGATGGAGGTTTCTTTGTCTTTTTCTAATAATTTATTCTCAAGATCTCAACCCCTCCCCGTTATAAATTTTGATTGGATTGCATCTTATCCTTTGATTTATGGATTTGTGTAAGTAATTTTTGACTATGATCTTTGGGAAATAAATTTCTTCATCATTTTTCTATTAAGTTCTCATTGAATTTCTTCATCAATTTTCTATTAAGTTCTCATTGAATTTCTTCATCTTTTTTCTATTAAGTTCTCATTGAATTTCTTCATCTTCAATTGGGGATACTTGATCACTTTTTTGATGTGTTGCTAGTTTGTAGTCTAATTCCCTAATTTGTGATGCAATTTTATGCATATTTACATGATTGTGATATTCTTTTATAGTATATAGTCTTATTTGTGATGCAATTTTATGCATATTTACATCATCGTGATATTCTTTTGTACTATATAATCTTTGACGATGTTAACAAATGATATTTTTATTTCTAAGGATTGACAAATATTTAAACTCCTTTATACAATTAGAACATTTAGTGAAAAATGTTGGATTACATGTGAAATCCATAGTTCATGACTTACTTCTTTTATAAAATTTGACAATAAATAAATACACAATATGCAAGGGACAACAAGAATAATACTATTATTCAATTTCACTTTATATTCACTTTTCTTCACTTAAACTCTTCTCTTCTAGATTGAAACTTAAAGAATTATTTTTATGCGTAAATAATAATAGAGCATTAATAGTAATCTATGATTTCAATAAATAATAATTGAGTTCAATGGTACTTTAACTTTGAATTTAGTATTGAAATACCTCAAAGCTTTTGAAATAGAGGTTAACCCTTTAAATAATTCGTTGCTTTGAGAAAAAATTAATTTGATCATGCAAGTGTTGGTTGTAGTTTCAGTGTGACGGTGAATAGATCGAATAGGAATTGCAACGACAACTTCCTAACAATTTGACTGATCGATCGTGATACATACTCCATTTAAGGTAGAATATGCCTTGGCCTCGCATATGACTCGACACCTTTGTATTTTTGGTTTGTCTACATTTCTTACATATATGTTGTTACTTTGTTATCGGTAGTAGAAAGATTTCTTTCTTCGACTGGATTTTGTTTTTTTCTTCATATTTCTTCAATTTACATGGGAGTGATTTTCATTTAGTAGAAATTCTGAACCAAAACTTTGAACTTTGAACTTTCAGAGGACAAAATCTTGAATGTGATCAAGGAGCTAGAGAGAAGAGTGTTGGTGATATTGTAGCTTCAAGAGGTATTCCCATAAGAGTTCAAGGTGTTAGGCATGTGTGAATTGTTGTTGGCACCAGATTATCCTTTTGTTTCAATGAAATCAGCCTAAGAATGAGGCTAATGCCTCTTGGGCAAGTAGATGGGATTTGTGGTCTTGTGATGGGGTTCCACACCCACAAAAGGAGAATAAAATATTCTAATTAATTGTTGAGTTTAGGAAGGGCTCCTAAACTCACTCATTGGACTTGTATATAAAGGAGAGATGTCATTGTGACATTTGATCATAGTGACATGATGGAGTTAGAATAAATGAGTGAGCACTTGTTCTAGGAGGATTGGCGATTTCAACAAAGGAATGTATGTAACTTTGACAAATCTCGCCTAGGAGAGAGAGGCAATAGATAAAGAAACTTTATGAGTGAAGAGAATCATACATAAGTGTTTGTATAGTTTTTCGTGCATGTACGCGGGTTGTAGTGGGAACAGTCGTGTAATTACGCAGGTTCTAGTGGGCACAATCGTGTATGTACGTAAGTTGCAGTAAGGTGAATCACATATACACAGGTTGCAGTAAGGTGAATAGTGTACATATGCATAAAATTTTCTGGGCAGGAGTAGGTCTGTACATGCTGAGATCAACAACAATACAGGTGATGTCAGCAACCCGTACAGGTGGTCTGCAATAGATTTGTGGGTAGAAGAAATTTCTAGGGATTTGTTGAGGTTTGATTTTTCTGGTTATCGGAGGACAAGGTTGTCCTTAGATTTTGGATGATTTGTATTAGTTGGGAGGGCTAGTTTTGTTCTCAGAAATTTTGAAAGTGACAAAGTTACATAACATAAAATTTGTGTCTCATGTGTATTGATGATTCATCTATGATCGTGTTGTTTCCGTTTCATATATTTTGTAGTCAATAACTTTCAATGTAAAACAGCTAGGGTTTACTGTTGTCTCACTTGGAAGCAATTTCTAGATATGAAAGTTAGTCACATAATATTGCATGTGAAAATTGACATGGTATCAGAGCTTGGGATTTGAAGAGAAGGGGATCTTCTTGAGACACTTTTTTTTCTACAACACTGGAGGAGTGTTGTTCTTGTTTCAGGCAGGTCAAAATGGTGAATACATTGAAGTTTGAGGAAAGGTTGGAAGGGGAAACCAACTTTCGGTCTTGGAAGGAAAGGGTTCTTCTTCTGTTGGAAGAAATTGACCTTGAGGAATATGTTGAGAATGTGGTTGAAAATCATCCACATGAATTGGAATCTCACAAGAAGAAGGAAGTGAAGGCCAAGCGAGTATTGCTAGAATCCTGGAAGGATCATTTGATTCCTCACATTGTTGAGTGCCAAGGAGCATGCATGATGCTCTAGTAGGATAATACCAGAATGAGAATACCTACATGAATTTGCATTTGAAGCACCGAATTCAAATTATTATGATGACCAATGTGGATACAATTTTCAATTACCTTACGAAGATTACTCAGATCCGAGATCAACTTGCAACCATCAGTGAGACATTTGAGGATGTTGAGTTGGTGAATTTAGCGTTGAGAGGTCTTCCCAGGTCTTGGGAACCATTCATGCAGGGGATCTATGCATGAGAGAAGTTACCAGACTTTGACAGACTATGGACTGATTGTGTCCAGGAGAAGACTTGGTTAGTGTCTACGGATGATATAGATGGTATGGTAAATAGTAGAAGTGATGTGAACTAGGCCATTGCATCCCGTACTAGGAAGGGTAGAAGAAGTTCCCTAGGAAGAAGAGGTTCACCAAGGAGAAGGGATGCTCCCGAGAGAGAATAATCTCCATAACCAAGACAAAAGAAGGATCTTAGTAACATCAGATGTTTTGAGTGCCATGATTTTGGTCATTATGATCCACAATGTCCACACCGGATGGGAAGGGGAAGAAGGAAACGCACATCGACAACAGAGGTTCATCAGGTTGCATACAGGTTCTCGAGGGAGATCTTGTTGGTCTCCACCCTTTTAGGTATAGTCTCTAGCAGGGGGACCTGGTTGGTGGATAGCAGAGCATATTTCCATATGATAGGCACTAGAGATTTATTTGATTGATTCATAGGGAATGGATCAAACTTGTGTGTGGAGCTTGGTATGGGAACCAATCATGTTGTATGAGGATCTAGTACAATATCATTTGGGTTGGAGTCATGAGAGGTGTTGAGGGTGTCGAATGTGTTTTGGGTGCCAGAGCTCAGGAGGAGTGTTCTCTTAGTCTCGAATATTGAGAAGAAGGGATACCATATATTGTTTTGAGAGGGACAAGTGTTATTTGTGCCTAAATGATATAGCTTCATATCAACTGTGGTTCTTGGAGTTTGGGAGGGAAACCTATATAGGATAAGGGGAAAACCTAGGCATGTTGTGATCAACATGAGTAGAGAGATAGATGAGGAGGATCATGTCGCTCCACCAGTAGTGAGGCAGGTGTCCCCACCAGTAGCACATGCTCAAAGGGAGTAGGTAGTTCCACTAATGGTGATGCATGTGGCCCCTTGTAGTAACTCAGGTTTAAATGGAGTAGGTAGCTCCACCAATGGTGAGGCAGGTGGCCCCACTAGTAGAACAGGTTCAGAAGGAGCATGTAGCTCCACCAGTGATGAGGCAGGTAGCCTCACTAGTAGTTCTGACTCAGAGGGAACGAGAGTCCAGATGGAGTTAGCCCTCAGGATCCACTAGGGAGGAGAATCCTCCTAGGAATGTTTAGAGGAAGTTGGACTTCAGGGGGAATCAACAGGCTCAGAGGGAGAATCACTCATCTAGAGGGCGTCTATTTTCAGGTACATGTGGAAGACATGAGTCTTCCAAGAAAAATTCATGGATTGAGGAGGCCAGGAAGTAGGTTTATAGGTAGGGGGCGCCTAGGGAATGTGAAACCTCCATGGAGGATCCATTTGTTTCAGTAGATTTTTCTATAGTGATAGAGGAGGAAGCCAATCAAGAAGACTAGAGAGTCGGATTTGCTTCATTCATAGAGGGAGAATTCAGTGAGGCAGATTGAACATCATGATTTGTTTCAGTGACTGGGGATGCAACCAGTTAGGGGGATTAGAGAGCATGATTTTTTTTGGTGAGAGAGGGATCATCTAATCAAGAGGATTGGAGTGAAATTGAGGTAGAGGAGATAGAGTCACTTCTAGTGTGGGAGATAGAGGTACATCCAGATGATGATGGATGAGATACCTCCCTTACTAATAGGGAGTGTTGGTGATCTTGTAGCTCTGAGAGGTATTCCCACAAGAGGCCAAGGTGCCATGCATGTGGGAATATTCTTTGGCACCATATTATCCTTTCGTTTCAATGAAATCAACCTAAGGATGAGGCTAGGGCCTCATGGGAAAGTTGATGGGATTTGTGGGATTGTGATGGGGTTCCACACCCACAAAAGGAGAATAAAATATTCTAATTAATTGTTGAGTTTAGGAAGGGCTCCTAAACTCGCTCCTTGGACTTGTTTATAAAGGGGAGAGGTCATTGTGAAATTTTATCATAGTGACATGATGGAGTTGTAAATGTGTTGAACCTGCACAGAATAGATCTAGCTAGAAAATACTACACACAATTGCAGAGAGAAATTGAGAAAGAAGGAGAAATAGAGAAACAATGGAAGAATTCTCATTAATCGTAATGAATAATGAATAATTTACACATGATATACTCTATATAACTCAATGAATTCACACTGGAGGAGAAGCAATGCACCATAGTGGTGGTCTAGAGTGATCTGGACACACACTAGTAGTTACGAGAGTGAAATGTCACCTAGTCTAGTCTCTCAGGCAGTTACGGGAGTGAACTACCACCTAGTTGAGTTAACTAGTCAACTAGTCTTCAGTTAACTGACTGAACATAGTGTAGTGAGGAGTAGATCAAGGAATCAAGGGTAATGCGCCAATATGGTGATCATCCCAAGGAAAGTGTGCATTAGCATGGTGATGATCCCAATGTTGCATGGTGACAAAACCAATGCAACATCTAAACTCAACTGAACTAGTCAAACTGAAGTGTCAACTGAAAGAGAATATTTTCTAGGTGGAATATTCTCCCCTAAAATATAGGAGATTGGATAATGACTAATTATGACTAATAAAGAAGGAAAAACCTTAGGAAAAATAAATCCTCGGATTTTGCCTGAGAAAGTAGATCCATGTAAAACGTGAGAAATCATTAACAAAAATGAGAAGAAACCTCGCTTTGCTGATGGATGGATGCAGAAAAGGACCCATAAGGTCACTGTGGATCAGATCTAAAAGTGTAGAATCTCTCTGATACTTTCCTTTGTCGAATTTCTCTTGAGGGTATTTTCCAAGAACACATCCCTCACATACTCCCTTGGAGAAATGGATGTCTGGTAGACCATCAAGCAATCTTTGCTTGCTAAGTTGTTGCATGTATCTGGAATTCAAATGTCCAAACCTTTCATGCCATATCCTACTACTTTCATTAGCATGAGTAAGCAGTAAAGCAGAATCAGGTTCAATGAATTCAGAAAAAGTATACAATCTAGACTGATGATTTACCTCACCGGTAGCAGCCTTGGAGTTGGTTTGAATGTCATATATGTCCACGAAATTTGGTGTGAATATGAATTTATTTCCCGTGACAGAATTCGTCATCTGATACATGGAGAGAAGGTTGATGGAAAGTTTGGGAACATGCAACACATTCTCGAAGCTTCCGTTGGTGAGTTCAATCCTTCCTTTGCCGGTGACTTCAAAAAAAGAGTTGTCCCCCATCAGAATATGAAGACCTTTGCATGCATCCAATGAAAAATATACTGTTTTTGAGGCAACCATGTGATGTGATTCTCCTGAATTTACGATCCAAGCAATGGGAGAGGATTTGATTGCAATCAAGGCATGGCTAGAATTTCCTTTCTTGGGATTCAGATCCTATGGCTTCTTCTTCTTGGCACCCTCGGGGATGCGATCTCCAAGGTTGTTTTTATGAATTATTTGAGACATTAGATCTATTTTGTTTTGCATGCATGTGGATTCTGGATGGAATCATTTGTGACAGTACGTGCATTTCCCCCCTTTTCTTCTCTTTCCCCCTTTGGATTCAGAGGCATCAGTGAAAGGTTTTGTGTATCCTTCCTTCTTCGGATGTGCTTGAGATTTCCTTTTTTCTTTATCTTTATATTTCTGATATTGGTGGCTTCCATCTTGCACAATAAGTGCATGCTCCTTTGGGCCTTTGAATTTTCCCATGTTGATGAGATTGGTTTTCTCTTGTGTCAGGGATTTGATAAAGTCCTCAAGGGAAGGCATATTCCAGGTGGATCCAGAGGCGTATCTAACAGAATGGAATGTGGATACGAATACAAAGAATTGAGTACCAAGTTTGGAGAGAATGGTGAGAACCATTTGTTTCTCCTCCTCAGATTTATCAACCCTACAAGCTTTGAGTTGCGACAGTAAATCCTTGAATTTTGTAAAGAAATCTTGGATATTGTCGAAGCTTTTTGGATCCAATGTGAGAAGTTCCACCTCCAACATGTGTCCCCTCATCTCATCTTTTTTTCCAAATATCCCTTCCAAGGTGGTACAATATTCATTGGGATTCTTACAAGAAGATATGTGAAAAAGGAGATCGAGAGAAATAAGACTGCAAATCATTCTGAGTGCTTCATCCATCCGATTTAAGTACTTGGATTTTTCTATGGTTGATGTCAGTTCTGTATCTGTATTCAAGGTTAACCTATACAATCCTCCGGTTCAGAGATGAATCGTTATTCTCTCCTTCCATGCAAAGTAGTTGTAAGGTGTAAGAATGAATTCTTTTCGGAAATCCATCTTTCCGCTGTCTTCAATCTTTTGTACCTGCAAAAAATTTTGGTGTAGATTTTTCTTAGAAATCCATCAGCTCTAATACCATGTAAATGTGTTGAACCTGCACAAAACAGATCTAGTTAGAAAATACTACACATATTTGCAGAGAGAAATTGAGAAAGAAGAAGAAGGAGAGAACGAATGGAATAATTCTCATTAACCGTAGTGAATAATGAATAATTTACACATGATGTACTCTATATAACTCAATGAATGCGCACTAGAGAAGAACCAATGCGCCATAGTCGTGGTATAGAGTGATCTGGACACATACCAACAATTACAGGAGTGAACTTCCACCTAGTCTAGTCTCTCAGGCAGTTACGGGAGTGAACTTCCACCTAGCTAAGCTAACTAGTCAACTAGTCTTCAGTTAACTGACTGAACATAGTGTATTGAGGAGTATATCAAGGAATCAAGGGTAATGTGCCAGTCTAGTGATGATCCCAAGGAAATTTCATATTATCATGGTGATGATCCCAATGTTTCATGGTGACAAAACCAATGCAACATCTAAACTCAACTCAACTAGTCAAATTGAAGTGTCAACTGAAAGAGAATATTCTCTAGGTGGAATATTCTCCCCTAAAATATAGGAGACTGGATAATGACTAATTATGACTAATAAAGAAGGAAAAACCTTAGGAAAAAGAAATCCTAGGTGTGTGTGAAGTAACTCAAACATGATTTAGCATAATTTAGAGTTAGCAATTCAAGAGGAACAAATTTGGTTTAGGATATGAAAATAATAAGTTAGAATTATTTCATATTCCTAAGAACTCCAAGCCTATTACATTTGTGAGTGGAAGGCTTTGTTGTTGATGATGATTTGCAGAGGCATACTATTGATGCTAATAACTTGGATGAAGTACTTGAACCTGTGGATCATGATGAGGATAAGGATGATGATGATGATGATGATCATGCAATTGATGATGCTAAGTTGGATGAGTTGGATGAAGTACTTGAACAATGCCAACACTATTATCATTTTTTTCATACAAAGTTCATTTTTTTTGTCTTATCCATGTAGTTTCTGTGAAAATTCAATTCACCTTTTAAAAAGGTGTTGGAAGTGAATAACGATAGATAAAAAACAACCACATTTCATATTGTTAGGCATTTGGTGCTGGAATTTGGGAGACAAGTTATTGGAGTGGTCTTAACACCAGGATCATACACAAGTGCATACATGTTTATTAGGAGAAGTGTCTACAACAAGTGGACATGATTAGGGATCGCTTGTCATAGTATTTTGAGTTGAATATTGAGTCTTATGACTCCACTGAAAGGTGATGCATTCACTCTTTTCCACTTTCAGGGGGTATATTGATATTGATAATTTACATGTCCCAAGACTTCTAATATTTTAGTTGATAGGGACAAAGATATTGATGATGTTAGACTTCAATTTTTGAAGTTTTCTTAGTGACTTTGAGGACATGGTTTCTCTAGGTCTTTGGTTTTTTTAGGATTATGATGGATTGAATATTGATTCAGGACATGATCATGGATTAGTGAAGATTTAGGATTTTGATGATGTTGACATGGATCACTCACATAGAGTTTTTGGATTGGTCAGTTTGACCTTTAACACTGAATATTTTTGAGGATTTTCAGGAGTTTGATGATGTTATTTTGATACATTTTAGGATATTAGTACTGATAGAAGGTTTGCCATATTTTAGTATTTGAGAATTTATTGAATTGTAGATTTGTGACTTACATGATTGTTTTACATGTTTGATCGATGGTTTGGTTTCAAGATTTGTAGTCTTATCAATTCATCTAATATACTTCTCTATAGTTTTTAAGGATTTTTATTAACTCAATGTTGAGTTATTCATATGTTTTTCTACACATGTTTTCCAAAATATAGGATTGGGATACTAATCGACACTTTTTCTTTCAGTTGGAATATTGGTATTTTTTTGTGTGTCATTTTATAACAATAGGTTTTTGAACACATTTGTTCACTTGATGGTTTTTGAAATTTAAAGGGATGGTCTTCAAACCTTGTAATGGACAACTGATCCATCTGCGATTTCATTTGGCATATTATATTGTCAACATTTTCATGTTTTGGGATGTGTTGGACTTGCAACCAATTCACTTCTCATTAGGGTTTTCTTTGATCGATTTTGGGTTCATAACAATGAACACCTAGAGGTTATTTATCCCATTTATTGCACAATGGATTTTCTTGACTTGGTATTTGGCATCCTTTTGGAAATATTTTAGGCAAATATTCATTTGCAATCATGAGGTTTCAGACCATGTGTATAAATTTGAAGACTAAGATATGTTACCAACATTTTCACTAGAGGGTACACTCACTTATACAAACTTATGATTACTGAGGTATTTTTAACAATTTCGCTCCTAATCATTAAGACTTAAACCACCTTATATTTATCTTAGGATAAATTAATTATTCTAAGTAACATATCTTTAATTACATGGACCATTAAAGGTGGTTATTCAGAAATTATATTATATATTGTATTATCATGTGAATAATATCATTAATTAGATTTTGGCTTTGTGAGTTTTTTCTAGTTCTTGATCTTCTTGTTCTCCATTATGTATTTCACCTCATTTATACAAGATGACACAAGAATTTCCATCGTGTCAGGGGAATAATCCTAGGGATGCCCCATCTAAAAGTGCACTCATTTATACAAGATGACACAAGAATTTCCCTCGTGTCAGGGGAACAATCCTGGGGATGCCCCATCTAAAAGTGCATGTTGGGATGCCCGTTGATTTTTTAGGGATGCATCTCCTACATGGCCTAATGACCTCCTTAAAACACAATATGATAATTTAGATGTTTCACATATATATACTTTGAAGGGTTCCTCTCCCCTCTCCCAAGGCCCTAAATAGGGAAAGCATTTTTATTATTATTTTAATTCTCCTATCTTATATAATGTATCTAAGATAGGAAATAGAAATTCAAAATTACATCGTAATAACTTTTATATAATATATAATGTTAAATTATGATGTATGGATATGTTATTGTGTACATCATATAAGTTTTATATAATGTTAAATGATGATGTATGGATATGTTATTGTGTTGAAAATATTGTAATTTGATGAAATTCAAAGTTATTTTATTTAACTCTTATATCACTGAACAAGGGAAAATATTGCAATCATAGAACATTTATATAATATTAAATGTTGTGAAAATTGTATTTTCAATTTGATTTAATGGTGAGAAATGTAATGATTTACTTAATTTTATTTTGATGTTTAATTTTATTTATTTGTGATTAATATTTAATAATAAAAATATTTTATTTTAATATTTTTAATAATTTGTTTAAATGAATCTATTTTTTTAAACCCTAGATGCCCCAAAACTAGTCACTTCATCCTTTGTCCTTGAACCTTCCCAAACATAACTACCAAGTGAATATAGGAAATGGTGGTTAACCTTTTTCATTGAACCTTTGTTGTTGGAAAAATGTCAATAGTATCATCCATAAATCAAAAGAATTATTTACATGCACATGCTCAAAATATCCAAATTTAGAAATCTGAAATAATATATTTGATATCACGTATATGAGCTAATGGTAACCATGACAACATTGAAAATACGAGGGGGATACAAACATAATTATGATGCCTCATGTTAAAGTTCATGACTCTTTCCACTAGAAATTTTTCATTAGATAATTTATTATTTGATTGTTCTAAGGATCTTATTGTGCCATGTTTGTCATTCATATTTCACATTGGTTGTGATTTTAGTCATGGTAGTATTTTATTTGGATTTGAATTTTGATGATTGGAGCTTCATGAAACATTCTCCAGGTCATTCTCCTCTGGACTGAGTTGAGACGATCTGTGAGAACGTCCATGTGATGGGTGAGTCATACTCCTCTTGACTTAGTTGAGATGACGTGTGAGGTCTCTTTTCATGCTCCTCTGGACTGAGTTGAGATGACTTGAGATGGTCTCCAATCGGACTCCTATGGACTTAGTTGAGTCCACTTGAGATGACTCTCCAGATAGTACTCCGATGGACTTAGTTGAGTTGATATGTTGAGAGTGACGTCCTTGTGGATGAGCACAAGTGGGCGTGTCCCTAGTGGCAGAGCAACAGATGATGTGTGAGATCCCTTGCTATATTGTCAAAGAGTAAGACTTTGGTAAAACCCTAATTTTTATTGTAAAGGGTACAAGTCGACCCCTCCATGTAAAGATAATTAATATTGTGTAAAATATTAATGATATTATTCAGTTGTACAATTCATCCCTATTGTGCCAATAGACACATTCGTTTGATGTGCTAGTTCATGTATAAATAACAGAGTTAGATCCACATTGTGGATCAGTCACTCACACTTGTTTCATTATCTCAACGCCTACTTGTAGTGATGAAGTGCACACTTCTCTTAGGCACAATATTTCTTGGTCATATAGAACCCTCTTGTGTGCGCTAGGGTTTGTGATGAAAGGGTGATCTTCTGTTGACTCTATAGCAAAGGATTGATGGGTTTTCCCCTTGATCGAGAAGGGTTTTCCCGGGATAACTTCTTGTGTTCTTTTGCATGGTTATTCTTTTTGTGATCTTGGTTACTGCAACTATTGTATATTGTATTGTTTCATTGTTTATGGTTCAATTTCATGCTAAAATAGAAATAAAATACTTGTCCTTGAGCTAAGCATTAAAAATTCAACATGGTATCAGAGAAGTGTTCTTGAAGAGGACCTATTGCATATAAATGAAGGCAGGCCGTTGAAGTTTGAAGGCTGCTAAAACCCCTACCGCTGGTGTAAGGAAAGGTCCAGACCTTCTCTTAAAACCTATGGTGAAGTTTAAGACTAGCCACATGCCTATCATCCTTGGCTGAACCTTGTTGAGGGTCTTAAGAGGACACCACAACATGGATAAATCTCTCTAAGGTTGCCGCAACTAGAAGAATCCCTAACCGCAAACTTAACCACGGACTTAAGACTGAGTTTTTTTTGTGGCAGATCTGGGGCTAGTTTCAGGTGAACAAAACCAAATTTGAAGTGAATTCCAGGGTTGTTCTGAGGCCCATTCCTTGACAAAGATAAGGAGGTTGTTCTGAAGCAATTTTATAATAATTCTGAACAAATTTGTGTGGTGAATATGAAAGTATAACAAAGTGAACAAAGGCAGATCTGAGATCTTCTGAAGGCTGAATTTGTGACAGTCCTCTATGAAAAATCTATAGCAACACTGAGTGGATCTGAAGTTAGTCCTTATGACAATTTTTGAAGCATATCCAATGACAACTTTTGTGACAGAGTTTGGGCTTGTTCTGTGGATGTTTTTGAACAAGTGATAAGGCATATTTCAAGGTTTGTTCTAAGGCCTATTCTGTGGTAGAATTAAGGATATCTTTTGGAGAAAATTTCAGAAGTCAAGGACTTCTCTTCTTGACACAAAACTCTAGAATTTAAGGGCTATCTTTCTGGAGTAACCTTGGCGAGATCCAGATCAGGTTTGAGGTCCCTCTTTTTTGAAGTAAATTACAAGCATACTTCAAGAGAAGATTGAGGAGAAACTAGACCAAGCTTGAGATCTATCTTGGGCATAAATATCAGGCTTGCTATAGGAAGTAAATTTCTGAAAACTTGTTTCAAAGAATTATCCTTAACATGAATTTTGAGTGTGTGTTATAAGTGCACCTTATTCAAACTTTAGTGGACATCTAGGAGACTAGACTTGCAGATAGTGATGTGCAAGGTTTCAAGACATTGTCACTATGTGTATCAT
>JASDQU010714638.1:4394-23691 GCA_032191745.1 Picea mariana
AATACCTTTGTTATGCTACATGCAACTATGATAACCTACATGCAACAATAATAACTGACATGCAAACACTTTAAACAAGATCATCTACATCAAACCCTAAAACGCATCCAGAAACCCCCAGTGTATCAGTTTTGCAGCGAATATCTTGATCATCCGGATCAGGGATATTTCAAAATCATGCCTACCCAATGTAAGCTTCATTCCCGAAATATACCTATCACAGGGCATAGTGCACCCCCTTGCTACTTCCACACGGAACCCTTCAAGTCAACGGTAGGTATGTGTCTTCTTTGTAGTAGGGATGAATCAATGAAGTTGTGTGAAGCACCCCGATCAATGAGAACTGAAACCTTCTGCCCCTGTAACACCCCTCTCATCTTGAAGGTGTTGAATTTGGGTACCCCATTGATGGATGCTAGTGTTACCTTCTCATCTGTTGCAAGGCCGTGACTTGCATCCTCCTCTTCTACATTTTCGGTGGGATCTGCCTCCATGTTCTGTAGGTGGCTGAAACCTTCCTCTTCCTCATCATCAAAAATCACTTCAATGTAGTGTGCCTTGCCTTTGCCCATGCATTTGTGTGTTGGATCCCAAGGCTCTTTGCAAGTATAGCAAAATTGCTTCCTCCTCAATTCCCTCCTAGTGGTCTCATCCATTCTACCCCTTCCTTTGTCAAACCCCCTTTGGTGTCTCTCCCCTGGGTTCATGGGAGGTCTTTGGTCTCTTCCCCCTGTGTTTAGAGGAGGTCTAGGGGTAAATCTAGTCTTTGCTAATGATCCCATGTCCCTTGTCTTCCATATAGCATCTTGTAAGTTGGTAGGCTTAAAAACCTTTACCCAACCCCTTAAGGGTTCTATCAACCCCTTTGTGAAGAGCATCATAAGTCTCGCTTGAGACACATCCTGCACCGTAATTGCTATCCTCTGAAATTCCTCTATATATACCTTTGGTGACCCAGTTTGCCTGAGTTGGGTGAGTTCCCTAAAATGTAGCTCTGGACCCCCCTGGTCAAATTTTTCATCAAGCCTCTGTGTAAACTATGTGTAAGCAACGATTTGATTGTGGCCTAGTGTAGTTAACCCATGGTACCACTAGTCACGAGTTTTTCCTTCCAAGTACATGGTGGCAAACTTGATGGCATCCATCTCTCTCATTGGGTTAAGTTGTAGGTAGGTATCAAGTTTCTATACCCAAACTTGTGCAGTCACCTTGGAAGATCCATCATAGTATGGGATTTCCATCTTGCCTGCCCTGCACTCTAATTCATAGTTATTCCCGTGATACGGTTTGGGTTTACCCCTGAATTTGATCCCACAATATTGCTCCAGTGTGACTTGCCTTTGGATTCCTGCGCTTGGTGAATTATATTCCTTGACATATTGCTCAAAATTGTCCTGAATCTCATCTTGGTAGTTGTGTTGTGGCTGGTTATCCAAGAATGTAGGTAGGTATGGTCTTGGGGTAGTTCTACTGTGTGTGAGCTCCTCCTCCAAAACTCTGCCCCTCAGTGTGGTAGTGAAAGTTCTGCTCGTAATGAGGTCTAGTTTCTCCATGAGACCCACTGGCTTCCTTGTTTGCATAGATTTCTGGGCCCTTTCCTGCATGGGTCAAATGTAATAGGACCTACGAAATCTTATCCTGACTGGCATTTACTCTCTCCAAGGTCTCCTTCAACTCAAACTGCCCTCTACGCATTGCCTCTTGGTTTTCTTGTAAATGGTACACCGGTGCACTTTCTGTTTGACGTATGGATTGCTGTAAGTCTTTTGCAAAGCTTGCTAGGACTTGTGGCTCATTGTCCTCACTCGAACTTTCCATTTCTGCCTCTGGTTTGCCTGTCTGCTTTCTGTGTCTGCCCATATAGATACCACTGAATTTATGCATGCGCTAATCCCCACTGGCTGGGAGGATCAATTCTCTGATACCACTGTAATGTTCCCAAGCCAATTTTTTCGCTAGAAAAATTAACTGTTCACTGTCTACCGTTGTTTGGATGTGTGTTTGTAGGCTTGCTCATGAAGTTGCATATTAGGGTTTATATGTTTGATTGTCAAAGCAAGTAGACATGGGATTTGAGATAGCAAGAGAGTCGAGCGCAGTTTTGAGGTAGGGGATTTGGTTTTTCTGCTATTACAACCATACAGACAATCCTCTTTGAAGACGAGCAGGGGAAGGAAGCCGAAGCCGAAGTTATATGGGCCATACAGAGTCATCAGGAGGATAGGCGAGGTGGCATACGAGCTAGAGCTACCAGAGTGTGGCAAGATTTATAACGTCGTTCACGTTTCTTACCTTAAAAATGCAGTGGGACAATAGGTCAACATTTCAGAGGAGTTGCCACCCTTGGATGAGGAGGGCCAGTTGGAGCTAGTGCCGAAGGAGGTGCTCGAGCAGAGAGAGCGCAGGTTGAGGAGCAGGGTCATCAGGGAGTGCTTGGTTAGATGGAGGGGTCTTCCAGTGGAGGATGCCTCATGGGAGGGAGAGCATATTTTGCAGCACCTAGGATTGATGTTGCTTGAGGACAAGCAATCTTGGGAAGGGAGGACTATGATGTCCTGTTCCCAAGAGTAGGCGAGCATGGAGTGACTTAGTAGTCTATGTATTCCCATACACTATAGTCAACAAAAAAAGGGAACAAGGGGAGAAATAAGGGTGATTTGGTGGCTAAACGATGAATTAAGCCAAAAAGCGTAGGAAAAGTCACTTAAGCCAATGCAACGAAGAATTAGAACAAAAAAGGTGCTAAAGGTGGACTTAATTAATTAATTACTCACCTTAGGAGGAAAAGCACCTAGCTTAAGTGATGTCAATGGTGAATCAGATCGGGAAGAGTATAAAGCGAAGAATTCGATCTAATTCCTCATTATGTTATGTTTTGATCTTGAGATATTTGCAGAGGAGGAGGAAATCGACCCCCTTGTTGTTCTGTGGATTTTTGGAGGAAACCACCACCATTGATCGGTTTCGGTGTTGACAGACACAGCCTAGCCTATTGGAGATACCACCCAGGTACTTCACCGAGCATTACAGTGTGCAGTTTAGTGATTGTGCAACTCAACTAGTGAGGGCGCAAGTGTTTGAGAGAGGGTTTGTGCGACCGCTTGAGACAATTCATATTTGGTTGATTCCTTCCAACCTAAGTTGCATGAAACGGGGAAACGTCTAGAAGTTTACGAAACGTGTACGATAGGAAACGCAACCCTCTGAAAAAGGTAATGTCGGGGAAAACGTCGGGGGAAACATCGTATATATATATATATATATATATATATATATAAAACACATTATCTTGCAAGAAAAACATAATGACAGACATAAATGATATAAAAAATCCTAAACCCTAAATGAATAGAAAACATGTATGAATGGTTTATCTTTCTTAAAAATGGAAAAAACAACAAATTTGGTGAGTTTTGGGGGGGCCGTGGCCTGCTTAGACACCTGTATGGGCGCACAAACAAGCAAAACAACGCCAAAACGTCGTCAGTACGGGCCGAAACTCGACCGAAACCTCGTCGTCCGTAACGTACGACATTTTGTACTCACGAAACGCCGTACGATACAACCAACGGGGTTTCGACTGGGTTCCGTACCCTTTTCAGAGTTTTGCCGAGTTTTTGGTATCGGGACGACACCTAAATGGCATTTTCCTGCAACTTAGCTTCCAACCCATTAGAGAGCTAGCCAGGGTGCACCTATTGAACCACCTGTCGTCAATTTCCAATGCTGGAATCTTTCGGAGAGCGGAAAACAGTCATTTAGGGCACATCTCGGGAGGAAGCACATTTGAGGTTCCAGGGGACATTTCGAGGAAGATCTGAAGAATCCCTTCTGACCCATTACAGAGGAGACCAGGACGATTGTTTTGAGCTATACATCGTTAGATTCCGCCGGTGGAATAACTAGGGCACACTCATTGAGCCCAGGAGGTGCGCAAACCCCCGGGGAGTGACATCCGGAGCTTCAGAGATCGGATCTTCTGTCCGACAGTCATCAGGATTAGTCTAGAGACCAGGGCACATCTTTTGAGACAGTTTCCAGTTCATTCCGATGGGTATCGCCATCAGGGTGAGTTTTCCGGATTCTACAATAGTTATTGTGCTCTACCAGACTTCTTTTTTCCGATCTATCCGTGCATGTGCAGACCAACATTCATTCTTCTGATCACGGATATTTCTTATCAGTTATTTTGTATTCCAGTGACAATCCATGAGATCTAATTGACGATTATTATATCTGCTTCCAATTATTATTGTATTTGCTGCTTTTTCATCATTATATATATATATATATATATATATATATATATATATATATATATCAGTGAGTTGTGTTATCCATATTTTGCATGCATTGTCTTATATTGCTAAAACACATAATAAACTGGAACCCACATGCAAAAATCACCAAGCATGTTTACATAGTAACTCAAACGCAGTCAGAAACCCCTAGAGTATCAGATTCAGTAGCAAAAACCATAGTTCAGAGGTAGTTATCCAGATCAGCTGTATCAGGGATATTTCAGGGGCAAGATTAGGGTTGTTGACCCCTAGTCTTGTGGTTTACCTCTTAATTTATTGACAAGTGACCTTCGTGACATTTTGTATAAATAAGAGATCATAAGATCTCATTTTAAGATAACTCTCCCTCATTGTGAGAAGTATTGGTCTGAAATTTTCGCCATCTTTGGAAACATTGTCTCTTTTGGCTCTTGTTTATGGTTTTCTCTCGATGTTATGGTTGATGGGACTGATGCGCTAGCCTTGGAAGGCTTATCTCTTGTTATTGTGGTAGATTATCTTGGCATTTTTCCTTGAATTGGTATGGTTTTTATTCTCATGCTATCATTTGTTTCAAGTTAAGGTCATTGTGCTAGGATCTAGGTGGGAAGTATAAGGGCATACATCCCCACCATAGTCTTCGTCATGTTATGCTTCATGTTATTAGTTAAACAAAGGTTTTCTAAGAGAAGTATAAGGGCATACATCCTCTTAGCTTAAACCCTAGCTAGCGAAACTTGCCTTGGGAAGTAAAAGGTCTTACACCCCCAAGGAGGTAGCTTCTCTAGCTCCTTCTTTTCATGACCCCATTAACCCAGTAATTAAGAGGCGTTTGATGATTATTGTTCATACCATGGGATTCGTAGAGGGAAGCCAGTTCCAGGAACACCACAAAAAATTGGTGTGTCAGAAAGGATGAACAGGACAATCATAGAGCATGCAAGGAGTATGAGATTGCATGCAGGGTTGCCCTTACAGTCTTGGGTAGATGCTATAAATACTACTGTTTACTTGATAAACAAAGAACCTTCAAGTTCTTTGTATGGTGGCATTCCAAAGGAGGCATGGACAGGTAAAAAGCTAAACTATTCATTTCTGAAAACTTTCGGTTGTGAAGCATTTGTCCATATTGATAAAGAAAATAAATCAAAGCTTGAAGCAAAATCCAAGAAGTGTACCTTTATTGGATATGGTGTTAATGATTTTGGTTATCGCTTATGGGATTATGAAAATCACAAAATCATTAGGAGTAGAGATGTCATATTCAATGAGAAGGTCATTATAAAGATCAGTTGCAGGGAAGGAAACAGGAAAAAGAAAAACCAAAATACACAGTGCTTGATGAGATCACTGAAAATAAATTCCAAAGGTACCAGGAAATCAAAATGTACAACAATAGGAGCAACAAGTACCTAAAACTCCTGCAAGTGTTGTTAGAAGATCTAGCAGGTTAAGTAGACCCCCTGAACGATACTCTCTGTTGTATTATTTATCGTTGACTGATTCTGGTGAACCATAAAGTTATGATGAGGCAATGCAGGTAGACACTAAAAAGAAGTGGGAGCAAGGCATGAAAGAGGAAATGGATTCTTTGGTAAATAATCAGACTTGGGACTTGGTTCTGTTGCCTACAGGGAAAAGAGCATTGCAGAATAACTGGATTTACATGTTGAAGAAAGAAGATGGAGGAAAAAAATGGTACAAGGCTAGATTTGTTGTAAAGGGGTTTGCACAAAAGAAAAGTATAGATTTTGATGAAATATTTTCTCTTTTTGTTAAAATGACTTCAATTAGGACTATTTTAAGTCTTGTGGCAGTAGAAGATTTGCATCTTGAACAGTTAGATGTAAAAACAACTTTTCTCCATGGGGATTTGGATGAAGAGATTTATATGCAACAACCACAGGGGTATGAGGTCAAAGGGAAGAAAAAATTGGTATGCAGGTTGAAGAAGAGCTTGTATGACCTAAAGCAAGCTTCAAGGCAGTGGTATTTGAAGTTTGAAAGGTTTATGACAGAACGAGGTTATAGTAGATGTCATTCTGATCACTGTGTTTATTTTAAAAGGCTAGAAAATGAAAGCTACATTATCTTGCTATTGTATTTAGATGACATACTTGTTGCAAGGTCTTGCAAGGTCTAATATGCAGGATATAAATGTGCTCAAGAGGAAATTAGCTAATTCATTTGCGATGAAGGATTTGGGTGTTGCAAAGGAAATCCTTGGTATGAGAATAACAAGAAACAAGAAAAATCGCAAATTGACATTGTCTCAGGGTGAGTACATAGATAAGGTGTTGGAGAGGTTTAGAATGTAGAATGCAAAACCAATTAGTACACCTTTGGCCAACCATTACAAATTAACTAAGGGAATGTGTCCCAAGACACATGAGGAGATAAAATACATGTCCAGGATCCCTTATTCACCAACAATTGGCAGCTTGATGTATATGATGGTTTGCACAAGACTGGATATTGCACATGCAGTGGGAGTTGTGAGCAGGTATATGAACAATCCAAGTAAAGAACATTGGGAGGCAGTAAAGTGGATTCTCAGTTATTTGAAAGGTACTTCTACTCATGCATTATGTTTTGGAGGTTTAGACACTGTTCTACAGGGATATGTTGATTCAGATATGGTAGGTGATAAAGATAGTAGGAGGAGTACCATAGGGTATGTTTTTACTGTAGGTGGAACAACAATAAGTTGGATTTCAAAACTACAAAAGGTTGTTGCACTTTCAACAATAGTAGCAGAGTATCTTGCTACTACAGAGGTTAGTAAAGAAATGATTTGGTTATAGAGGTTTATGGAGGAATTAGGAAAGAAGCAGGAGAATAACAGGCTGTACCGTGACACTGAGAGTGCCATTCATCTTGTAAAGAACTCAACCTTCCATTCAAAGGCTAAGCATATACAGCTTAGGTACCATTTCATATGATCCATCTTGGAAGATGGACATTTGAAGTTGGAAAAGATACATACTACCCAGAATCCTGCAGACATGTTAACAAAGGGAGTAACCAGGGAGAAACTGAGTTTCTGCTGAGTTTCAGTTGTTCTTCAAGCATGGAGATGAAGATGAGAAATTTGTCAGGTCCAAGGTGGATCATTGTAATGTTCCCAAGCCATTATGTCAGGAACATCGTGGTTTTGGGTGTCTTTTAAACTTTTTTCGGTTGTGGTATTTTGTCAAACACTTTGCTTACAGTTACGCTTAGGGTTTTACTGATGGTTTAAATGTGTGTTTGCAATAATAAACAAGAAGATACAATCATGGAACATACCTCAACCATATGCAAGACCGATAAGATGATAGACAAGCCAAAACACTGCAGTTCTGATCTTTATTTCATAACAAATAGCAAGAACTTGATACAATGAGATGTCGATCTGGAATGCACATCATATGACTCCAATAAAGACAATAGAAGATAGGAGCTGCTACAAAATGCTCCAATAGAAGATGCCACAAGCCTCCCAAGGCCGAATACTCACTGAAGACCAATGCAGAGTAGATCTGGGCCGTAAGAAATGTTAAACCCTCAAGATCGAAGATGCCACGCCCTGCTGGAATGTTGAAGCTCCTCAATAATTCGGCCCAACTGAAGGAAGCCTCCAAATGAGTCCCAAATGAGTGGAAGAGTAGATCGGGTCACTGTAAGAACAACCCAGGTGCTCAAATCTCCAAGATCCCTCTCAAACGCTATGGATCTGACTCTCCTCCAAGTAATGGTGCACCCCCCTGGATGCCTGAAACCTTAGATAATTCAGCCTCTCTCCTAGAGACCTCCAACAGCTCCACCAATCCACTAGAATGATAGATTGGGGCACGACAATGAAAACCCAAGTGCTCAACTAGGAAAAATACTTGCTAGACCCACGGATCTAGCAACCCTCCAAAGTGTGGTGTGCCCTCCTCTTGGGAAATTGTCCCACTCTCAATACAAATGAATCCACCACCAAAATACCTCCGGAATCCACCAAGAATAGCTATGATACTTGCAAGGAAAACCCAATACCTGGAATTCCCAAAAGCTCTTCTCCTCAGCTAGAATGAATCCTCCCTCAATGGATGGTGCGCCCCCCTTGCTGGAAACCCACAACTGGTGTGCCCTCTCTCTTCTTGCACCTGTAAATGATGTAGAATCCTCTTGCAACTGAGTAGATCTGGAACTAGAATGGTGTGGGAGAGTATTACATCTCCAAGACCAAGCTTGGGACAAGCTAGGTGGAATCTTTCACCACCGAATCATCCTCTAGGGTTTGTTAAGTCAAAACCCTCAAAACCCCCAAGAGATGGGCCCTCTAGCTAAAAGCCAGATATCAAAATGATAGACATACATGAATGAATGAATAGAGGCCCTTGCCTTTCCTTTATACTTCCTGCTCACCTTCTTCCTCCAAAGTGACTTTCATTTTATTAAAATTTAATTAATTAATTAACCTTTTTACCTCTGAAAAGCGCCTTATCTCTCCTTGTGGCTTCCCTGGCCACTGAAAGTCACTTCTCACCATCCCATCCTGTAGTGTTGCTCCTCCCAATTCCAACGAGCTATTACACTGAGAGGTTCCTCCAAGTAATGTGCCCAAAATGACCTCTTTAGTGAGTTTAATTAACTTATAGCTCAAAATACTCAAAATCATGGAAGTCGTCGGAATGCAACGAAATCAAGGCCAACCTGTGCGGAATGGATCATAATGATGAAATGGGATGAACGATGCAAGCCGGATCCCAAAATGTCTCTCAATAATCCTTGTACTCGCTATAACATCCATCTGGCTACTCAGGTCATCATAAACCTCTGCAATGTGATGATGTCCCAAAGTGGGGACATTACAATGATAATCCAAAAGGTACAACAGCAGTGGAGTTGTTGTGATCAGTCTTCAAGTGGGAGATTGTTGGTTGTGGAGCTTGATTATCTTCGTGATTCAAAGGTCTTTGTGTTTCAGCCATGTTTATACCCCATGAAGACTGTACACCCCTCCATGTGGGGGGGTTGCAGGGGGGCGAAGCCCCCGAAGGAAAAAATTGCCTTGTAAATGTATATTGTAATTTCATAGTCAATCTTGACCGTTCATCTTTAAGTCATAGATCTGACTGTTGAGATTATGTTAGGGTTTTTTGCCCTAGAAGGCAACCCTCTTTTATGAGGGAATTGTATTGCGGCTGTGTATTATTGCGAATATTGTATTCTGAAAGAGGAGACTGTGAGAGAGAGGAGGAAGTTACAACGGGTGTGCTGTAGGTTGTATCCCTTCATTTTGCTGGATAATAAAAAGGAAGGACCTTACAATTTCTCTAGTGGACATAGCCCACATTGGGTGAACCACGTATACTTGTGTCTATTGTATTATGTATCTTTTGTGTTTTATTTCCGCATTTGTTTTATTGCTTTGCGATCTTGTTTTTCTAACATATTGGAAAGACCAAATGACTGACCTTCTTCAGAGCAAGGGTTGATGGATGTACCTGTTGCCGTCCTAATGCACACTTGCAAACGTGAGCTAAGTCCTGCTCACTTAGTGTGCCCTCGGAGACACAATGTCTAAGCCCCAGCCCACACTGTCACCTTGACTGGAAGCTTCTTCCTTCTAGGCTTACTCCTAGGGAAGCCAAGGGGGGTAGTCCCTAGTTACTAAGTTAATTTTAATTACAATGTTCTAGGAGTTAGTTTCAATTGATTATAGGCCAAGGGGAAAACTAGCCTAATATGACAAGCAGCAATGCAATTTCAAATCTAAATCTATATGCAAAGTCAGCCCTTTCCCTAAGTCAACTAAGGACTAGTGCCTAAGGTTGGGCAATGGGGTCAACTATGTTTTGGGGTGGTTCAATTACAAGAAGTTTTACAAATTAATCAAATCAAACTACCCAAACCCCAAAATTAGAATTACTTACAAGGTTATACAAGTTTACAACAAATACAAGATATACAAATATACAATAGATACAAGATATACAAGAGATAAAAGAATTCACACCCTAAGGCCATGCATGCCCCAAGTGGCACTTACTCCACTTGGACTGCCTTCACTGGCAACTAACCACTCAAGCACTCAAGGATCAAGATAAGTGATGCCTCCCCAAGTGGGATACTCAATCACTTACTGATCCACACCACAACAAATCAATTAACAAGATATATCAATGATAATCCAATAATCACATCAACATGAGAAACAAAGACCAATAGTTGCAAAATAGAAGATATGGCAATAAGATTATCACAAGTGTGTTGGCCTATCAATACATCTACTTCCCAAACATACACAATGTGATCTATGCAACTAATGTAATTTCTTAAGTATTTTAGATTCCCACCCCCTAACTAGATGTGTGCCTTAACTTCTAATTCCACCAAATAACTGTCCGGTGCTCAAGATACTAGGGATAACGAGCCCTTAGCCTAGCTTCCAAGGTCAGCCCGTCACTTCACCACAATAAGAAGTAGTCAGAGGGGGGATCTCCCCAACAAAATCACGGGACGGTCCCCTGCCACTTCCCCCAAAGACTGTCCCTCTTACCCGTTTTAGATGGCAGAAATAGTTGTCAAAGACCCCTAAAATGTTGCTAAGTGTTTTAGGGACCCTCGAGTGGGTCTTTAGGTGTGTTGGGTACGTTTTAGATCAATTTTAGACACTTTTATTTTAGTGATTTAGCGAATGGCCGTGAGCAAAAGTTGTCCAAAAATGAATGCTTAAAAGACAAGATTATATCACCATCAACAATGTAAGATAAAGCAATAGATATCACAATGTTTAAACAACTAGATAGGCATCACATGAAAGGATTATACAAGATATTGAAACATATAACCATAAACCATTCACATATGATATCCCAACAAGAAAGATTTAATGTTAAGGCACTTAGATGTTTAAACCAAAAACATGTAAGGTGATTAAAGGTACGTGCAAGATGTGTATAAGCTTAGAAGATAAATAAAACTATGAGCAAGAGTACTAAACCATTCACATCTAAACCATAAGCACTATAAGTTATATGTGTGTTTAAACCATCTAGACTAACATCACATGAAAATTTCTTGTAAGAGAATGAAAGATTAAACCATTTACCAATGTATGTGAGATACTAGCAATAAAAGATTGAACCTTAAGACATTAGATGTTTAAACCATAAGTGTGTGATGTGACATAAAGTATTTGCAATAGGTGTTGAGATGTGTGAGCTTAAGAGTTAAAAGGTTTAGAGCATATGCATGAGTGTTTAAGCTATTAACATCAAACCATTAACATATTACCACAAGTGCACAATGTGTGTGTGAGCCTAATAGGGCCGTGAGCAATATACCATGAGCAATGTGAGTTATTTAAACAAAAAATTAGGATGTATGATGTGCTAGAAACCAAGTGAAGGCGTGAGCATCAAGGTGTGTGAATGTGATAGTTTAAAACTTAGATTAGACCTTGAGCATATATGTTCAAACTATCAACTAATTATATTACCACAAGTGTGTTAGATTATAAACAATTAAACTTTAACTTGTGAAAACATAAACATGCGATATATCAAAACCAAAATCTATATGTTTTGTGTGTTAGCAAGCTACACTAGGCCGTGAGTAAACATGTGTGTTAGGCTAAGAGAGTGAGTGCAAGGTGAGGCCGTGAGCTCTAAGCACACTAGACCGTGAGGACTAAGTGCCAAAGGAGGCCGTGAGAAGCAGGCCGTGAGCTCAAAGGAGCTAGGCCGTGAGCAATTGAGGGCTAGGCCGTGGGCTAAATGTGTGCCTCCAAGGTGTATTAAAATTTAATCAAATCACATTTAGATTATGCTAAGTTGCTCAATGAAACAAACTTTTAAGAGACCAATAACTTAGCAAGTAAAAGACTACTAGTGAGTCACTACTTCACTTCATATGCATCTAGGATTAGTTAAATAACTCAAATGAAAATAGATCTAACAATGTAAGCACATTCAAGCTATCCAACTATCTAAGCATGATAAAAGCAAGAGCATATGGGATATTAGAAACTAATTAAGCTTGTAGATGAGAGACTAACTAAGAGATGATCAACTTCTAAGCTAGAGAAACATCACAAGTTAATTCCTTTAAGGCCAATGGCGATATTGGGAATGACTCCCCCAAGGTGCCGGCAAGTGAGATTAAGAATTAGATTAATCTATGGACAAAAATGAAAGAACTAAAGAATAAACACCACTACTAAGGCCAAGGTGGTGGCAAGCCTCCCGGTATTGGCTTAAGAGGGTAGCCAATCTAAATAACTAATGAACAAGTAAAATACAAGTTAACTAAGTTATATAGACAAAAGAATGACTAATTAAGTTAGGTTACTTTTAGGGCCCAAAATGACTCAGAAAAACTTCAGAAATTTAGAGAAAAGAGATGGAGAAGAGGAGAGATGTTACCCAAACCAAAGAATGTTGAGTTTGGAAGCCTCCTAGGTGTTGTATGCAGCTTGTACCCTTAGAATATGTCGCTGTCCTGCAAAAACAACAAGCAAAAGCTTGCTGGAAATGCTGCAAAACACCAAGAAAAGTTACAGAAATTTTCTGTGTATACACAGAAAATTTCCAGCAAACAAATATGATAGATAAATGATAATTTTGACCTCTCTATGACTAATATATAAGCTGAAACACAAGTGGAGATGACTGCAGAAAATTATATGGCAAAGGAAAGAGGTTTGGAGTGTATGAAGACCTCAAGGGAGGACTCCTCTTCGAATCTTATCCCAAGTGAAACCCTTGAAGTGACCTGCAAAAGCTTAGTGAAACATATGCAACATTGAATAGATAGACATCTTGAATCAACCCAAAACGAAACTACTTGCAAATCTTAGGTTATCCAAAATAATCATATAAACTAGCAAGTGATACTCTTTAACTAGTTTACCTAAGCAAAATACTTTGAACTCAAGATCTATTCACTATGAACATATCAACAAAAAGTAAACAACATCACCTCATGTGTATGGAGCAAGAAGAATACTAAAAAATGCACCAATAATCCTCCAAAGCTTTTTCTCATTACCAAAATATGAGAGCAATGAGATGGATGGCAAAATGGCAAGAGCAAGAAGATGGGAGTGAGAAAAATTTCAGCATAATAGTGTTAGCACAAAGATTGGTGAGTGAAGGAGTGAGAAAGGGTTCTTTTTATACCCCAAGAGGCAAAGAGAAGGCACTTGGATGAACTCCAAGTGTCAAAACCACATCAAATGAGCAAATCTCAATGAGTGGGCACACCATCTAGGGTTTGAAAGCTAGATCTATGGTGTAGAAAAAAGTAGGAGGTGTTGGGATCAAGCAAAGAGGTGTGAGAGGCCTTGGGATTGATGCCAAGGAAGGTGAGAGGTCCAAATAATTTTTAAAAAAATTATTTGTGGAGTTTCTAGAAGAGGGGGGGCGTAACTCCTCTTGGAGGGGCCCAAAAAAGGGTGAAAATGAATAAATGGAGGGGAATTAATGAAAGAAAAGGAGTGGGATCATCCTAGGAATTAATGTGGGGGTCAAAGGGAGTCATAACTCATGAGAGGGGGCCCCAAATAAGTCACAACAACCTCCACCAAGGAAAAACGTCACTTTTCCTAGGGGGGTGTAAAAAATGAGTGTAGAAGGTGGGTAATGGGTTAGAATAGGTTTAGAGTTAGGTTTTTGGTATGGATTAGGGTTTTGGTAAGTCTAGGGGGGCGCACCACATGTGTGGAGGCCCCACTCCAAGTTTCAAGGAGTGATTCAAGGGATTTGGTAGTTAGTGGGTCGTTTTTCCTGTTAGGGCAAAAATTAGAAAGTGGAAAAAGTGAATTAAGAGGTTGAATTAAGTTAGGAAAAGGTTGGGATGGGTTTGGGTAGGTTAGGAGGGTCTAACTTGCTCATTGCCACCTTTACATCCACTCACTAACTCAAAATTACAATATTTTTGACATTTGACTAATGTCATTTTTAGCAATTAAAATTGCTGTTTAGACTCTAACTGACTCTAAGTGGGTTAAGACATAGCAAAACTTGTCCGACTGAGATGAAACTTGGTCCATGGGTGTAGGGTGTGCTATTCCATTCATTTTGAGCACAAATACCCCTATCTTTCTCCAAAGACGAAGTTTTTACAATATTTAGCTAAAAAAAATAATTAATTAATTAAATTTTTTAAAATTTAATTAATTAAAAAAAACCTATCTAGACTCGACAGAATTCCGCGAAACTTCAGACACTGCCTGGCATGGTCATTTACAATAATCCTAAGAGGCTACTCAATGAATGAGACCATCAGAGCGCCTTCCACCTCTTTGGAGGAAGTCAATGGAGGGAAAAACTCAAGGGAAGTCGGCCAGGAGCTTGTCTGGTCGACAACCTGAGGATAAAAAACCCCCGATGAAAGGAACTCCCCTGATGGATCACCCAAGGTACCTGACCTAACCATGATCCATGCAGACTTATTACATTATTAACCCACGCAGGGGTGCGGAAATCCCGTTTACAAAAATTTAAGTGCTGGGGTATCAGATACCCAGTAGAACCATAACTGTCTTCGACATAGATAATACTTCATGATACATGAGTTAACCCCGTTGCTGAATAGGCGGTCAACAGTACCTGTATAAGATAAGATAATTTTATTGATGGCCAACGAATGACCACAAAAGTAGGTCAATGGGATTGCAAATTACAACATGTATGAGTACAATGTAGGAGTACAAGCGCAATTCCTAGATAATGTTGAGAATAAGATAAAGAAAGAAACCTGAAGTAGCGTAGCCTCAACAATGTATAAAACTATGACAAAAAGTATGGTGAACCAAAATATAAGTTAGTATCTCCAACTAAAAAGTCTCTCTCTCTCGCTCGAGAGGTTTGACGATGAGGTTGTCAAGGTCTCTCGGGTCTGATGGCTGAGGGCGAGGGGGGCGAAATGGGCACTGGCTTGTTGTCAGAGTCCTCAGGAACTATTGGGGGGTCCGGCTGTATGATCCTAGGGCGATGTAGGAGCGGGGTATACTCCTAGCATTCGAGGCCAAAAAAAAGAAACTATGAATTTATCTCTTGCAGTTCATCTGAATTTGGGAGGTGTTGCCGTCCTAATGCACACTTGCAAACGTGAGCTAAGTCCTGCTCACTTAGTGTGCCCTCGGAGACACAATGTCTAAGCCCCAGCCCACACTGTCACCTTGACTGGAAG
This sequence comes from Picea mariana, assembly GCA_032191745.1. Classification (NCBI taxonomy): domain Eukaryota; kingdom Viridiplantae; phylum Streptophyta; class Pinopsida; order Pinales; family Pinaceae; genus Picea; species Picea mariana. The sequence continues at coordinate 19,844 of JASDQU010714638.1, forward strand.
CTTCTTCCTTCTAGGCTTACTCCTAGGGAAGCCAAGGGGGGTAGTCCCTAGTTACTAAGTTAATTTTAATTACAATGTTCTAGGAGTTAGTTTCAATTGATTATAGGCCAAGGGGAAAACTAGCCTAATATGACAAACAGCAATGCAAGTTCAAGTCTAAGTCTAAATGCAAAGTCAGCCCTTTCCCTAAGTCAACTAAAGACTAGTGCCTAAGGTTGGGCAAGGGGTCAACTATGTTTTGGGGTGGTTTAATTACAAGAAGTATTACAATTTAATCAAAGCAAACTACCCAAAACCCCAAGATTAGAATTATACAAATGATTACAAAATGTTACAAAGTTTACAAGATTTACAAGACATACAAGTCAAATACAAGATATACAAAAGATATAAACAAATCACACCCTAGGGCCAAGCATGCCCCAAGTGGCACTTACTCCACTTGGACTGCCTTCACTGGCTTCTAACCACAAAAACACTCAAGGATCAAAGCAAGTGATGCCTCCCCAAGTGGGATACTCAATCACTTACTTTGTCCACACCACAACAGATTAATTAATAAGATGTTCAAGATAATAAACCAATATGTCACATCCACATGAAAGATAAAGACAAATAGTTGCAAGAAAGAGATATAGCAATGAAATTGTCACAAAGTGTGTTGGCCTATCAATACATCTACTTCCCCCCAAACATACACAATGTGATCTATGCAACTAATGTACTTTCTTAAGTATTTTATTTCCCACCCCCTAAAGCTAGATGTGTGTCTCAACTTCTAGTTCCACCAAATAACTGCCCGGTGCTCAAGATACTAGGGATAACGAGCCCCTAGCCTAGCTTCCAAGGTCAGCCCGTCGCCACTGCAAGTAAGAAGTAGTCCTGTCACAGGATCTCCCCAACGAAATCACGGGACGGTCCCCCGCCACTTCCGCCGGACTGTCCTTCAAACCCGTTTTAGATGATGGAAATAGTTGTTAAAGACCCCTAAAATGTTGCTAAGTATTGTTAGGACCCTCGGGTGGGTCTTTAAAGTGTGTTGGGTGTATTTTAACAAGTTTTATACACTTTTATTTTAGTGATTTAGCATATGGCCGTGAGCAAAAGTTACCCAAAATGAGTGCTTGAAAAGACAAAATTATACCATCACCCACATATAAGATATAGCATAAAGATACCACAATGTTTAAACCATCTAGACTAACATCACATGAAAATACTTGCAAGATATTGAGAGATTAAACCATTTATCATCACATGTGAGCTGCTAGCAATAGAAAGAGATATAAGACCTTAAATAACTTAGATGATTAAACCACAGGTGTGTGAGATGATATAAGGTGTTTGCAATATGTTATAGTGTGAGAGCTTAACATTTAAATGAGTTAGAACATTAGCATAAGTTTTAAACCATCACATATACCATAAACATATTATCACAAGCATGTTTAAACCATAAGCAAATAAACCTTAACTTGTGAAGGGCTAAACCATGATCATCATATCATATGTGTGTGAAATGTGAGCACAAATGTGATCAAGGCCGTGAGCATTCAATGTGTGTGTAGGCCGTGAGTGTTATGTGCAAGGTGAGGACGTGAGCACTACAAACAAGTGAGGCCGTGAGCACTAGTAGGCTGGGCCGTGAGCAAAAGGGGGTCAAAAGTGACTAGGCCGTGAGCTAATGAGCTAGGCCGTGAGCATCTAGGTGGTGTTTCAATGTAGGCTTAAAACTTTCTTAAATGATTTAACTAACACCACATGAAATATGCTAAGTTATGTGAATGAAAATAGCTTTGGAAATACCAATAAAACTTAGCAAATAAACGAGATCTAGAAAGTATTACCACTTCATTCCATATGCATCCAATGATTAGATAAACAACTTGAAGATAGGAGATCTAAAACATATAATCACACTCAAGCTATCTAACTACTAAGCAATGAGATATAAGAGCATATGAGATACTAGAAAGAAACCAAGCTTGTAGATGAAAGACTAACAAAGATATTATCAACTTATAAGCATTAGAAAACCATCACAAGTTAATTTCCTTAAGGCAAGGCGATTTTGGGGATGACTCCCCCAAGGTGCCGGCAAGTGAGGCTAACACTACTAAGATAAACTTGCACAGAAAATGAGGGCTTTGAAGCTTCGTTCTCGTAGATCCAGAGAGCCGGATAGAGAGAATGTCAGCTAGGCCGCTGGCTTGCTCCTCAGGCAAGAACTATCTTAATATTGTTGACAAACATTAGATTAATTTTATGGACAAAAATGAAAGAACTTGAAAATAAACACCACTACTAAGGCCAAGGTGGTGGCAAGCCTCCCGGTATTGGCCAAAGAGGGTAGCTGATCTATACAACAATAAATAAATGAAATAGAAACTAATCTAAGTGTTATATGAACAAAGAATGACTAATTAAGTTAGATTGATTTTAGGGCCCAAAAAGACTTAGAAAAACTTCAGAAATTTAAGGAAAAGCAAGGGGAGAAGAGGAGAGATGTTACCCAAACCAAAGAATGTTGAGTTTGGAAGCCTCCTAGGTGTTGTATGCAGCGTGTACCTTCAAAATATGTCGCTGCCCTGCAAAAACAGCAAGCAAAAGCTTGCTGGAAATGCTGCAAAACACCAAGAAAAGTTACAGAAATTTTCTGTGTATACACAGAAAATTTCCAGTAAACAAATATGATAGATAAATGATAATTTTGACCTCTCTATGACTAATATATGAGCTGAAAAATAAGTTGAGATGGATGCAGAAAAATATATGGCAAAGGAAAGAGGTTTGGAGTGTATGAAAGCCTCAAGGGAGGACTCCTCTTCGAATCTTATCCCAAGTGAAACCCTTGAAGTGACCTGCAAAAGCTTAGTGAAACATATGCAATAGATAGACATCTTGAATTAACCTAAAACGAAACTACTTGCAAGTCTTAGGTTATCCAAAATAATCATAAACTAGCAAGTGATACTCTTTAACTAGTTTACCTAAGCAAAATACTTTGAACTCAAGATCTATTCACTATGAACATATCAACAAAAAGTAAACAACATCACCTCATGTGTATGGAGCAAGAAGAATACTCAAAAATGCACCAATAATCCTCCAAAGCTTTTTCTCATTACCAAAATAGGAGAGTAATGAGATGGATGGCAAAATGGCAAGAGCAAGAAGATGGAAGTGAGAAAAATTTCAGCATAATAGTGTTAGCACAAAGATTGGTGAGTGAAAGAGTGAGAAAGGGTTCTCTTTATAACCCAAGAGGCAAAGAGAAGGCTCTTAGATGAGTGCCAAGTGTTAGAACTTGAGCAAGAGAGTGAATCCCAAGAGAGGGGGCGCCCCACTTAGGGTTTGAGCTTTGGAGTGATGAGAGGGTGAGGTGGAAGGGTTGGATAGGAGGTTTATCCATCCAAGAAGGGCACACTTAGTCTTTTAGGAGGGCCCACTTGCTTAGAATAGCAAGTGGTTAGGTTTTTAGTTGAGTTGGAGTGTGGTTCCAACTAGATGGGGCGCAAAAGAGAGAGGGCGTGAGCTTTTTTAGGGAGTTAGAGTTAGTTTAAAGGTTAGGGTTTTAGCATTTAGGGTTTTGGTAGGTCTAGGGGGGCGCTCCACATGTGTGGAGTGTCTTTTCAAATTCCCAAGGAGCAATTCAAGGGATTTGGTTAGCTATGGGTCGTTTTTCCCCTTAGGGCAAGGTTTAGAAGGTGGAAAAAGTGAATTAAGAGGTTGAATTAAGTTGGGAAAAGGTTAGGATGGGTTTGGGTAGGTTAGGAGGGTCTAACTTGCTCATTGCCACCTTTACATCCACTCACTAACTCAAAATTACAATATTTTTGACATTTGAC
>JASDQU010714639.1:0-12563 GCA_032191745.1 Picea mariana
AAAACATAAAAGAACAACTAAGAAATAAAATAAGAAATAAACTAAGAAATAAAAGAACAACTAAACTATTGAGCATAAGGACATAAGAATAAAAAACCAATAAGACTCATGTCACCAATGGCAAGGATTATATTAGTGAAAGAAAACACCAAGAAGAAAGAGGACTATGAGTCCCTTCTTCCTCCAAGGGAGGGCTCTTGGACCCCCACAAATAAGCTCTTCTTAGAACTTTGAATGAAAATGGTGAAAGAATCCCAAGCTAATCCACTCAAGAGGTGAGATGGATTGCCCAATGTAATGGTGCTAGTATACTCTTGATGAGAATAGAGGATTCCTCAAGAGAATAGTAGCAGCATAACTTTGCTATTGAATTCCTTGAAAATGAAGTGCACCCATGGCCTTGTTTTATAGCACCTCTTTGAGGTATTGTGCAACTAGCTTGTAGTGTGAAAAGAGGCTAATTAGGGCATTTTTAGGTTTTTGACCAGCCACCCAGTCGGATCCAGTCGAGATTTGGGTGTTAAATCAACTTGGAAGCTGAACCAGAAGTGGGTGGGAGGCCGACCAATCTCATAAATGCGCCATTCTCATATGTGCGTGGCTTTTAGTGACCACATTCGCGCATCGGGCGCATGTGCGCTTTTCTTGCGTTTCTAGTTTGCGCATGTGCGCACGCGCCCTGTGTAGTCATAACGCACCTTAATTTTATCACTGGTTGTATAGATTTGGACCTTTTGGAAATGATTTTGTGGTAATTTTGGTCCATGGGTGACCTCATAACTGTTTGACGATGCTAGATTCTTGTAACCATTTGCGAACAAAATTTCAGTGATAACACTCATGAATTGAAAAATGCAATATATACAGAATCAGTCGGGGAATAGTAGCTGCATATTCTTGTCCAACCACTATGGAAAATAGCCATGTCATTTCTCGGTAGGGGTTTTTCAACAAACTAACCTGGATGTTTGATAGATCTTTTGGAATCATTACTAGGTTGTGAAGATACTCTCGCAGAAGATCCAATCCACCATTTCTCGCCTTCGAGAAGTCCTTAGCTTCATCCCCTTTGAAGGTCATTTTCATCTCTTGGAGTCTGAGCATTTTCTTGAAGACCGAAGGTGCCAAAAAAATAGGGAACTCCCCTTTCAGTTGAATTATTCTCTGGTTCTTATCAAATTTGTCGATGCACCATGAAACTAACTCTTTGAAGTCGCTGACCTCTAGAACATAGCCTGCCAAAGCAATTCCTGACATCCAAATTAGGTTCAGATTCCTCTCTAAAGGGTGAAATGAGGAGTAATACTTGTATGCTCTTAACCACTAAAACCTTTGATATTCTCACCCAAATGAGTTTATGGTATCTCCGAAGAAGTTTTACTTTCTTCTAGTTGTCATGCTTAATCAATTTGGTGGATTAATGTACAGTCCTTTTAGAATGTTATTACCAAAGAATTTTTTTATATAATATGATTTGGGATTTTATTTCAAAGGATTGTTAATACAACTTAAATTTTGAGTTAATGAAGGTTTGGCTCGAGAAAATCGCCATTAATAACGACCTTTCAATAGTTAACCCATTTGATGTATCCATGAGATTTGCATTAATTTTTTATTGGGGAAAGTGACAAGATAGGACCTGGATTACCACAGGGCGATGGAGAATGAAATGATGGGATATGAGAACGACGGGGAAGCGAAGTCGGGTGTATGTTGAGAAATAATGAAATGTGGGTGAACCCGTAGACCCGCAGTGGGACTTTGAAAAAATGACTAAGTATGAGGAATCAGTCGAACAAAGAGGATCGGGGGTACGTATGGATGAAACACATGTTGGAGATATTACACACTCACCTATAATTATTTTCCTAAGTTTGATATTCTAATGTTGAGAACGATTCCTTAGATGAGAATATTCTCTATAGAGAATATTCCCCTACAAAATAGGGCATTCCTCTTCAGTTCATAATCAGTTGCAGTCAGTTAGACTAGTGGAAGTCACGCATGCATGGAAACCTCGGTTTTTTCACCAACAATTGCATGTGTCTCTCTCACTTCCCCACCTGTCTCAATGAACTGATGATTGCATGGATCTGTTAACTAGGACTAGGTGGAAGTTCACTCCAATGTCTGTCAGTGAGTGTCTAGATCTCCCTAGATCACTACTATGGTGCATTAGTTACTCGTGTAGCCTATATCTATTGTAAATTATTCACTCTTTGAGTGTGGAAAATGGTTAATGAGAATTCTTCCATTCTTTCTCTCTTGCTTCTTCTTTCTCAATTTCTCTCTGCAAATGTGTGTGGTATTTTCTAGCTAGATCTATTTTGTGCAGGTTCAACACATTTACAACACGAAATTATTGCGGCTCATGGAGAGGTTTTAAAATTTGACTAAGTGTTGAGACATCATGGAGGTAATTAAGTATGGTGATTTGGTGGGAATGGAGAAAAGATAACATAATGTCTTATGGAGCACAGTGAAATTTAGAAATTTGACTAAGTGTGAAGAATCAGTCGGATGGAGAAGTCGTGATCATAGACAAGTGAATCGGGAAAAAGATTTTAGACCCGCGGTGGAGTGTTTTTTGGAAAAAATTCTAATTATGGGTGCAATGTGAAGGCAACAAAATGCAAGGGTGTATTTTGGAGGCCACAAAACTTTGGACCAAGGAAACGATGTGTTGTTAATTCGCGACAATTGTGAAAGTTTCTAAGTATGTAAAAATAAAACACAAGAGGGAGGAGAACAAAATACTTAACACATATGAGGATCAACATGTATTTAGTATATTAATCATGGTTGACTTTTGATTTTGCATCACATTTGCATATGTTAATTTTGCACCACATTTAAAAATATCTTCCAAGTGGAGGTGGAGATGCCTTTGACGTGCATTAGAGCAATTTTATAATCATAAGGATACATTGAATAATAGTTGTATTAGTGTTTTATTCCCCATTATTTCATGATATGTTCTATATTTAAATATGTGCCATATTTTAAGTTGGCACCCATGATATTGTGGCAATGACATTTTGACATTTATTGTGGAAAATTACGATATTCTAGCAATGATACTCGGTGAAAAATTCACCAAGACTTTACAACTTTTTATAATCAGGTAAAATGTTTTCCAAGGATTTACAAGGTTTTATAATTCAATGAAAAGATGGATGGGTTAGAAATTTGGTTTGAATCTTCCATTTGCATTTTCCTCTGTATCTTCCACTCCCTAGTTTATTTGTTTTCTCTCATTGCCCCTCCCTCATAATTTACCTTATGATTCTTCATGTCGGGTTCTATCATTCCCTTCATATTTACCTTATGATTTTTCACATTAGGTGCTATAGACTACACTCTTGTCAATGATCAGTTGGAACTCCTTGGAAGAATGACATTGAAATTGTATGCAAATAAGACAATTTTTTTATAAAATGTAAACTCATTAGCTTTGTCTACAATAGATCGTTGAAAATCACCTTTCATGACTTCCTCCTCAAGAACAACCTTTACCCACCAATCGATATTTTAAGAATGTTTGAAACTTTCTTATATCCATTGAAGAGTTGAATTTCTTCACTTAAAGTAGGTGAGCATGTCAATCTCTTCTCTTCAAAGTTTAGGCTAATATATTACATTCAAGAAGAAAAACAACCATCATTCAAACCACTACTAAGTACCTAGTGTTGTGATCCATGAATCCATGCGTCTTATTCTTTCTATCCACTTTTATAATATCGATTCTTGCGACCATGGTGGGGATTCATGTTTGATTATTGACATATAGTTGTGATGCTTAAATCATCTTGATGATGTCATGTATTAACTAGATTCAAGTGAATTCTTCCAATTATATCAAATAAATATCATTTCTATGATGATAACATATTGTAGTTTATCAACACACCAATTAAGCACATCGCTTCTGTTCATGGAATTTTTTGTGAAGACAAATTTCCAAATGATGAAAATCATTCTTTTCTCAACTCTTGGGAGGGTTTCTCCAACGTCAATCATTCTTTTCTCTAATCCATTCTAAATTTTGTGAATTTCTCAACATAGTATGGATGAATAACGGTCATGTGGTTGATGATATAGTATCAACCCCATTGGTAAGAAAAGAAACTCAAAATGAAGTTGAAGTAATTAACTCCCCATCTCCCACGACCTTCAAAAATTGATTAATTAAAATAATAGGTATCTCATGTTCATAATGTTAATTGTTTACTATACAAGCAGTTCTTGAATTATGAAAATTTGTATTAGAAGACACCTTGAGCATTGTTTTAAACATTTTTTTATAATAGTGTTTAATAACACCCACTAGCCACAATAAGGTAGAATAGGCCATTTAATGATACCCTTTTCATTTGATTTAGATTTAATACCCTCAATGTTAGCGCTAAACTCTTTCAAAATATTGTACCTACATGCATCTTTAACAGTTGGCATTACATTTGACTCAAAGTAATCCAACACATTTTTTTTCAATTCTAATATGATATTTTGATGCATTCGAAGTCATCGACAACAATTCATGTAGATAATCCTCCACCATATTTATATGACTGCAATTAGACTTGCATTCACCCATGCCAAGTATCACAGCTCAGGAAATACATTTATCTGCAAAGATGATAGTAGGGCTCAAAGTTTGGTTTTTTTTATCAAGAATATAACAAACAAGATTTAAATATCACATAAGAACCCACATTTGAGGCACAAATTCCATAATTATCCTCGACATGATTTCTACTTAGCAATATACAAACAACAAGCAAAAAAAAAAAATTCTTGGCTTGGCTTCTAGATTCCACATATCCCCTCCCAATCAACCAATTTTTTTATTAAAAATACATTATATAACTCGCTCTAATCCTTACATTTTCCCCCTGTTTTCTCTTCTACTACTACTACATTATCTATCATTTTCTCTTCTTCTTCCTAGTTTTCAAACTCATCTACCTACTCCACCTCATCTCTATATAAACTAAAAGGTTGTAAATAATTGAGATTGACTACCAAGATTTTCAAATTGCTCATCCCTCTACAACCGATGACCATCAACATTTTAAGAAGAAGGGATTTTTCTACTAGCTACTCAATTATGTGATCACTTGTGTGAATACAAGATTGATACAAGGTCATAAGGTATTTGAAACCACAAAAATGATTGGTAGCTTTCTAAAATTAAAGTACTCAGGATCCAATCATGAGAGGCAGTTGACTAAAAAGAGAGATTCTAAAACATCTACTAGACTACCTTCATGTTCATCTTCATTCATATCTTCACCTTCATAAGTTATACCTTCCTTAAAAATTTTTTTTACTATTTTTGAAGCTACATAATGAATCCATTTCTTGATCGATTTGCAAATCTTTCTTTAATAGAAATCCTTAGTTGAAAACATGTCTAATGAAATATCAAAGCATTCAAGTTGAGTGAAATAAAAGAAAGTGATGTTATCAATTGTGTGTCTTATTTATTTTTCTTCTTGCGAGATAATAGAATAAAAAAAACATGGGAGAAATCAATATGGGGGATTGAGTAAACTCCAAAGGAATTGTCATCTCCAAGAGAGGGAAGGGAAACAATATTATGTCTCTTAGATGAAGCTTTGAGAGGATGTGAAAGTAGAGTAATTCATCTAAAAGACCGCTCAATTTGTCCCTGTCCTTTTCTATAGTTAGACACAAGCAAAGGCTAAATCTAGCTAGAAAGGAAGTGGAAGATTGCAATACTAATGGATTAAGCAAGGCATGGAGTGGAAGAGTAGAGATGATACTAGATTAAAAATGTGTTATGGATGGGCTTGGATCATGAGGGAAATAAAAATTTATGATTTGAGGATATGAAGGTCTTTTTAATCCCACTAAAACAAATAAGTTTATAGTGAAGAATGTTTTAGCATGAATATAGATGATATATCACAAGACTAGGTACTTTGCAATAGTTGGAATGGTGGTTGTTTTTGTTCTTTAGAGGTTGGACTCAAGTGAATGATAAATCCAACCAACAAGGAAGTGAAAGATTGTAATACTAATGAAATAATCTAATTAGTAAGTGAAAGAGTATAGACTCTGATGGATCAAAATTGTGTTATGGGCAGGCCTGGAATCTTGGGAAACTGAAAAGTTGTGATTTGAGGATATGAAGGTCTTATCAATCCCACCAAATCCAAATAAGTTAATAGGAAATAAATACCAAAAATTTTCTCTTTTTTTTTAATCAAATTAATTGACGATTTTTTTGAAATGTTTTACACAAGCAATTTTATTTTTATCTTCAATTTACCCAAATATAAACATGGATAAAAAATAGTAACCTGACTTGTACATGTGATAATAGGTAACAAATTGTGTTGAAATTAAATTTAATTAGGGGAGCGGCTGAGGATTTTGGTCTGCGGTTAGGCTCCTTGCACAAAATACCTCCTACGACATAGAACACTATACGGAGGCCACAGACCCTCCATATCCCTTTTCCATCCCCTTCCAGTCCTTTGGCTTCCATTCTTTGTTTCCCGTATTTTTCCCTTCCATCCCCCTGTCTCCCATTCCAGCCCTTTTCTGACGGAGTACATTGACAGGAGCCAACAGGATCTTGTGTGTCCCCCAAGTGGTCTGGGACACATGGAAGACTCAGATATGGAGGTCGTGGATTACGAAGCAAGTCCCCCAGAGCCGTCTGCCTTCTCTTCCAATGAAGAATTCTTGGAAATCCTCAATGCACCTTGTTTGGTTCTCTGCACGAATTCACACTTACAATGAGTTAATGACAGCCCTGAACTTGAGCTTCCCAGCTCCGATCATTTTAATGACGTCTCCCCCGGTTCTCTGCATTCTTTACCCTCCAGGTCGTCGAAACATCCAAACAATTTTCAACCATCTTCACCCAAGGAAAAGGTTTCTCTTCCTGTTGATTCATAGAAGGAAGAAAAGAAGGAGAATACTATTAAAGGAGACCAGTCCCCGCCTTGAGTTCTGACCGGTTCGTTCTGGAATAAATCAGTAAGGTGTATCAAGGAAAAAAATGGAACTGTGAGGATGGTAGTCATAGATGACATTCCCATTAGCAAAGTCCCTCAGTCGGTTGGGAAGACATTGGTTGGAAGATTTAACGGTAAGTCTCCAGGAGAAAAATCTCTCATAGGATGGATGAATAACCTGTGGAAACCCTTGATTGGATATTCCCCGAAATTCCATATCCTGTCTAGAAACTGGATTTCCTTCATGTTCCTTTCGACAGAAGATTGCAAAGAGATTCAAAAGAAGAACTGGACCTGGGGCTCGTCTGGTCTTACCCCTAATCCTTGGTCAGTAGATTTTGACCCCCTTAAGGAATCCATGGCTATAATGAAGGTGTGGGTGATTTTACCCAATCTTCCATTGGACTTTTGGTCTAGGGAAGTGATGGAGGCTATTGGTAACAAACCAGGTTCTTTCGTCAAGCTAGAACCTAATTGGGACTCAAGAAAAGATCGCAGGTGGGCCTGGATATTGATCAAAGTTGATATCAAAGAAGTTCTAGTGGGTAGTATCGATTTAGTCTATGCTAGAATTACTTGGCACCAGAAGGTATACTATTGGAGACTACCTTTCAAGTGCCATGGTTGCCACAAAGTTGGACATAACCACTTCAAAAACCCTTGCCTGACAATGGAAATCCAAATCTACAATCATAAAAAAAGACGTAGTTAAGGTCATCTCAGTGGAAGGAAAAAATGAGGAAATTCCTTTCGATAATGACAAAGTGGTCCTCTCCAGTCGAGCTTTGGGTGACCTGGTTAAAAAATCTTTTGATTCATGTATGGTTCTTTCTCCCCTTTCTCCATCAAGTGCTCTTCACAATGGCACGAGGTTGAATTTTCCTCTGTATTTTGTCCCCTCACCCTCTATTCCCATCCCATCCCCCATGAACTCCTCCCTTCCTAAAGAATCCCCTTCATCTGAAGAGGTCCTTCCCCCCCCCGGTTTCGCCTGTCGTCCTGATGGATATGGAAAAGGATCCTTTGGGAGAGCCTTTCCCCTCTTCCCTACACAAGTTGGACCTTATGATTGCACCCTCTTCACCCTCCCCTCCTAGGGTTTCCTCATGTATCTCACACCCGACCCCTAAGTACCTTTTTAAGGGATGGGGTATAAATTTTTCGCTTACCTCCAACGAATATGGTATTGGGGAATATTCCCTTTCTCTCGATGGACAGTCTCGATGATAGATCTCCCAAACTACGGTTAGGATCTATTCGACACCTAAGGTTCACCAATCCTACTAGACCCCACTCAACTCGTCAACCCATTGAAGATTAACATGCACCATCACAATGATGTTCTTAGTCAACGTCAATTCGTCATGTCACCGCAGGGCGCTTAGGCTTGCTCGACTAGAGGATGACAATTGTCCCTCTCCTATAGTCCAATTAATATACTTAATTAGTATTTCATAGAATACAATTTTTTTTGGTAATTAATTACTTAAACCTCGTTAAGGATAACTATCCTCCACAAACTAATTATCCATTAATTAATTTTTGCTTAGCCTAATACCCATGGCCCAGTAATTACTGAGGTTTTACTTTCTCTTCCCCCCCTTAGAAGTAGTTTAGCACTAACTCAATAAATTACTCATATGATAATTATGAGTAATTATATTATAACACAATGAGGTTAATTTCTCAATAATATACTTAAGTTGATTAACCTTAATTAAGGTATACAATTCAATCCCTCCCCGACACACAATTCCATACTGAATTTTCACGTAATTTCACACACACATATGCATATTCATTTATTTACTGGAGAAAAGGATTAACTATATTCAATTTGATATTTATTATTACAAACTTGTTTTTTCATTAATTATATTATAATATGATTCTATTTAATTATATTATAATATGATTTAATATATCAAATGAGCACTAGGATTATTAGTATCCATGAATACCTAAGCCTCCAGACTTTAGCGAAATTCCTCATCATGCTTTTATGAACAGACCCTAAACTCCCAAATGCCAAGCTATGAAGAGGGTCCCACTTGTATTATGTTTTTATGCAATATAAGTAATTATATTATCATACAATATAATTGATCACGTTTAATGTTTACTATAATATTGGGGTACGGGAAGGTAGGTTCGAGCTTTCATCCCTTTTAGATTTTTCCTTCTATTATCCCAAATATCCCGTAGTCCCGAACGCCCAGAGATTTGGAGTCCCGAACTCTCGAAGGGTCCACACTTACACATGATTTTCACATTAAATATTAAATTAAAAAGGGAAAAAGGGTTGGTCCTTTATCACGTACCAATATCATGATAAATTCGTTTAAAATATATTATATTTCACTTCTTTGGAAATTGTGCCCAAATTTATAAAATCCCAAATATTTTATTTAATATTGGAATGAAAGAGAGGACTCTCCGGGTCAACTCCTTCGGCTCTCCAATACATTATTTATACTCAAATCTCCTAGAGCCCCGAATTCCAGAAGCCCTGAAGTGGTCCCACTTATGCACGTCTCCACATCATTTAATATTTAAAAAGGAAAGGAAAGGCGCTGGCCTTATTCACGTGTGGCTATTTCAATTAACCTTAATATAATACAATATATTATATTATACATCTCGGAAATCTCACTCAAGTTTAAACAATCTCCAGTATTATAATTAATATTCAATATTGTAATGAAGGAAAATATATTCGGGTCCACTCTTCGGTTCTTCCACACAATTCTTCACTCGCAAATAACCCAGAGGCCCGAAGTTCCGGAGGGGACCCACTTGTATTACATTGTGATTTAAACGCAGTGTATTATTTCAGATTATAATATATATATATATATATATATATATATATATATATTGTAATAAAGGTGTATTATAACAAATTGTGTTAATTGAGCACATTAAACATGATAATATAATTAATTATATTTATTATATATGCAACCTTGTATAGGGAAAGGTAGGGTTCGGGCCTTCGACAACTTTGGCTCATGGATTCCATCACCACAAACACCCTATAGCCCCAAAGTCCCGAAGTCCCAAAGACCACAAGATGGCTAAGGTATTTGGTCACATGTTATGCTTTGACATCAGAATAATAATAAGTTATATTCTCTTTAGTCTCAAGTCTATTCCGTGAACTTTAGCCTCCATTTTCAGAATAAAATAATAACAACATTAATAATAATGATAATAATAATATGTATATAGACATATATATACATATATCTCCATATCCATGTATGGTTTTATTACCTGGAGAATTTAAATGAATTTATTTTCTTTGTAAAGTGATTTAATAAAATTTCTTTTCCAAGGAGATTTCTCCAATTCTGGAAATTAAAAATATAATATAATCTCTCCCTTCTTGTAGATAAATGAGTAAATTTTGTTTTCTTATTACCGTGCTTTACTACTCTTACTAAATTTAAGGAAATTGGTCCTAAGACAAAGATTTACCTCCACAGTAAATTCGATATTTCTACCATGATTTATTGCCCACCAAAATTTAAGGGGATTCTTCCCAAATTTAGGAGATTTAACACAAGTTTAACATAAATGTTTATTTATGCCCCAAATAGAATTTTGAGAACTTTTGTATTTTAATTCAATTAGAAAGATTTCATGTTTATTTCCTAATTATTTTTCCTCAATAATAATTTATAAGGACTTATACATTTTTCAATATTTCGGTTGTTCTCCTAAAGTGCAAACCCAGATTTGATATCCTCTAAGCTTTCTAACACAATATTTGAGGATATACTAAAATAGAACACTATTATGCAGAAAAATCAGTCTCTCTTCTTTCAGATGTTTTATAGAGATTTTTAACTATTAAGTCATCATTTCCCAAGCATGCATTAAAATGTACAACACAGTCAACCACAACATTCACTCCCATAAATCTTATTTTAACACACAGATAGTCAAGAGATAAGGAGTTAAATCAAATGAGCTTCAACTAAGACATTCTCTTTATTTTACTTAAATTTCTCAAGTCACTTTTGCCAGAAATCAAACTTACATAGTTCTAAAACATCGTATAAAATTTTCTCTGATCTAAACACTTCATAGATTTAACCAAATATACCTATCTAAGATCCAGAAAGTGCTGCAACTATTGAAAGGAGTGCCCTTTTCCACCTAACCATAGGCACAACAACTCCTAGAAGGATTCACCACTAGCCACCCCCTAACTAGATCATGATGCTCTAAGAGAGATTCTTGCTTCTGTTCAACAAAAACCAGGGATGGAGATCACTCTCCTCTTCCCACAGGAACTTGGCAGATCAATTTTCTCTCCACCAAGCAGGGGGGTCTGCAATGAGTGCTTCCTCAATCACTCATCTTCTCTGCAACCCTGTTTGTCAGCTTTGATTGAAAACACTGCCCAACAATTCCTGTACCCAGAAACCAATTCATTTTTCAGTTCTCTTCATAACCAGAGAGTTGCACATGCACTCCCTCCTCCGAAAATGGTCACCAGACTCATCTTCTTTCCTCCTCCCTTATGCCCACGAGTTTCCTCTCTTTTCTTTCCTTCTTCAAAATATTTTTTGGGTACAAATCCCCATTTTGTGGTCATGTCGGGAATTTTTTCCAGATGGGTACTCTGCCCATCTCCTCATTGACTATTGATGAGGACTTCCCAACTACGAACCTGACTGGTAATCTACTTTTCTAGGTCTGAAAAATTTAAATCCATCAGAGTACTGGTCTGGTAGGGGTCATCTCAACCATTAATGGTTCCCCTCCCCATCTCTCTCATGCATCATGATCTACCTTGGCAAACCCCTTCAACAATTATGAAACACTTTCCATTTTATTTAGTAACAAATATATATATGCATTACCTTTTATAACAAAAAGGTTAATCAATTCCAACATCCACACATATTCAGTTTTCCCATAGTCTTTTAGCATGTTATAGTTATATATTTACAAGTTGGGGGAAACAGGGGTATTACATCTTCCCTGCCCTCTTCTGAGGCTTCTCCCCCCAAAATACCCTCTCCCCCTTCCCCAAAAGTCTCCATTTATCCCTTGGTCAAAATATATGCCTTGAGATTCAAAACTCGAGAGACCAACCCCTATTATGGAGGATTGTCTCTCGACCCTCCTCATGCTCAGGCTGGCAGAAAATTCCATCTCTCGAAAGAAAAAGAATGAGTTGCTACGCAAACTCGCAAAGGAACCCAAGCGGCCATCACAAGGGCCCTTAGAGCAAGGAGATCCCTTCTGACGAGGGAAAGATGATCTTCCTTTCCTTCAATGTGAGAGGGGTTGGGAGTGCCCCAAAAAAACTAGCCCTCAAAAGAATGTTCCTAAGCCTAAAGCCGGACATAATTTTAATCCAAGAGACATTGTGTCTTGGTGACAAAGCTAGAGAATTTTTTAGTCCTTGGCTTAAGAATTGGTCTTTCAGTACAATTGACGCCTCTGGATTATCTGGAGGATTTCTTATCGGGTGGAGCCCTAATTTTCATGCCTTGTCCTCCTCTGTTGTTCTCTCTTCAATTTCAGTCAAATTAAAACATAAGAATAGTGATT
>JASDQU010714641.1:0-14263 GCA_032191745.1 Picea mariana
AAAAATGAATTTTGGAGAGGAGCGCTCCCCTACCCACTATCAGGGAGTGCTGGCGCTCCCTGAGCCTCTTTGGGGGAGTGTTTGAGCACCCTGTGCACCCTTTTGGGGGAGCGCTACCCTTTTGTTTAGAAAATTTTGTATTTGTTGAGGCAAATCAGGGAACAATCCCTCAATTCTTGAAGGTGGTTGGATTCGAATAGATGGTCAAGGAATGATCTTAGGGAAGATCCTCAACTGAAGGAGAGGAATCCTCAACTTATCCCAAAGATCTCTCAAGTGGTTGGACCTCTCCAAGTTTATATAAGGAGGCCTTCTCATGGTGAAAGGGACATGGAAAAGATTGGAGATGTGAAACTTATGATCTCATGAGTGAGATGTAATCAAAACAATCAATGGATATTACTTGAGCAAAGGGGTTGGACAAGGAGAACTGGAAGAAGTTGTTGCACCTTCATCAAAGGATTGTAAGTACTTTTACTTGTTCTCATTAATAATCAATGCTTGGCTTGTTTCTTTCAAACTTATGCTTGTTCCATATAAGTTTGTCTGCAGTAGATGGATCTATGTTTGAGATAATCTCAGTAGAGTAGGAAGTCTTTTGTACCTTTGTTTGTTCTACAGGACCTATCGAGGAGCTCGGGATTGGAGCTCAGCTAGGACTTAGAAAGGACAAACGTCACTAATAAGGTACATATCTTTCTCCTTCTCTTTCATTCATTAGCTTGATTAGATCTAAAAGGATGTCAGTGTCCATGTTAAGCACTTTTCTGTCTTGGTCTTAGGACTCTAGAGACTAAGAGGGAATCCACTTGTCCGCAGGGGGATTCACCTACAACATAAAGTTCTTCTTTATCTTGGTACAGTTCTAGTTTTGGGGTTTTATGTACAATCAATCATGAGACATGACACCCGTTATGATACCTTGGAAATTGTATGGGTAGTTGAATGTTTCTTACAGGCAGTCATGATTCATTGATTCTTCTTGAGATATGGTTGATTGACAAATCGCTGAAGTTTGCCATAGGTTGTTTAATTTACCATATTTGAGTTCAAAACTCCCTCAAATTTTTGGGCAATGGTCTCTCAAATTTGTGGATGATTTACGTAGCAGTATAACTATTAAATCCATCTCTCTCATTCATACATATATATGAATGATCAGAATGGGTGACCTATTTCTCCAAATTCCCTTGATCTTATTATAAGAATTTATTAGTATGTATATGGATCAAATTGCTAAATTTGAAGTAAATGGGATACGTTCTTAGAATGTCTAACCATTGAAACACAACTCAACGACTAAGCAAATAAATGCTCCTCAAAACATATCAAATTCCCAAAAGAAATTAGAATAACTCGAATATAAGGGGAGTTGATTTAATAGGAAAAAAAATTAGAAAAAATGAGATTCATTCTATGGGTGGTGTTTATTTGTTTAAAATACCAATAGACTACATACTGTATTTTTCTTCCATGACCTTATGCAAAGTGATTATGGGCTGGGATTCAAATAACATTCATTCAACATAAATACCCTTTACATCAAGATATTATTATTTTTCTTTGAAGTAGTGTATGAGAGCTTTCAAATCAAGACTAAGCTATACTTTGGAACATAATTCTAAGGCTTGTCACCTAAAACATTTGGATGGAGTATGTTTGAAGGCTTAATTAATCTACTAAAAGAGATTCAAGTGAAAATTGCTAAACAAATTATGGAAAGTATCTCATTTAAGGCCTTCTTAACAAAGGTCCATAAAGGATTAATTAAAATACCAAAAGATGAATTAAAGTTAAAGTTTTGGGTATTTAGATCCATGTTTTTTTAGAGTCTATGTTTAATGATAGATATTGCAACCTCATCTTTGTATTAGATCTCTATTTAAATTCTTTTTATGAAATTGAATTTTGATGGAGCTTCCAAATGAAACCTAGGGATAGTTGGAATTAGAGGGGTTATAAAGAATATGGGGTATTCCAATAATTAAGTTGTTGTGTAAAAAATAGGGTAATTAATAACCAATTTTGTAGAAGCTCAAGCTTGCATCAAGGAATCTTCATTTTTCAAAGCATGAATATCACTTCCATCATAATAGAAGGGGACTCCCAACTAGTCATTGGAAAAATTCAACAAAACCAATGGAGTCAAGTTGGATAACCAACTTCATCAAATTGAAGATTGGTTCTAGCCCAACATATAAGTAATACCATAACCACTTTTTTAACCTAGGAATAATCATATAAGTAATACCATAACCACTTTTTTGGACCTAAGAATAATCCATATTTGAAGATGAATAGACCAGGTAACAAATGCTCTAACTAGTTGAAGGGTTGATTTGAGATGGAGGATGCATGAAATATTACACCAAGTTCAATCTAATAATTCCATTTAATCTTGACCATACTAGATTTACTATTCAATAAGGGACACCAAGTTCAATCTAATAATTCTATTTAATCTTGACCATACTATATTTACTATTCAATAAGGGTCAAGAGAGCATTTTGATCCTTAAGAATATTTAGTCAAAACCTAGCTACCCTCTCCATCTTTGAATTGAAATTAAAAAAAAGATCAAATGGTTTTTCCGTCCTATACTTTTTAGGAATATTGATTTTAAAAATGATATTATTGTTTTTATTTAATTATAAATTAAAACATGAAATTATACTTAGAACCTCTCAAGTGGAAAAAAATATTAAAAAATGGGAAAGCTACATTGAATCAAGTAACCAAAGTTAGATATTAAAAAAAAATTAAAATGTGAGGACTTCAATTAAAAGTTAGATATTCAATTAAAGTTACATCGAATCCCCTCTCCTCTCCTACTTGTGCCATGATTCAAGTGGCCATCACAAAAGGGACTTCCCTTTTTCAATTTTAGTCTTTTTAAGATTTTAGGTTTGAGTTAGATTTAGGGGTTTTATGAGTAAAAATAATTGGATAAGGATTAAGCTCAATTATGGTTAAGAGCAATTATGGTTAAGTTTAAAATTTTTGTATATATATAGAAAATCAAAATTTATGTAGAAAAGGGCATTTACTTCCTTATTTAATACACTTCTATACTTCTTCTCTAGTGAATGCCTAATAATTGGCCTGAGTAGAAAGACACCACTTGCTCTCCACTTTGTAGCAGGTCACAAATTCATAGACAAAACCCATTATAAGAAAAAAATGTTGTGGTGGTGATGAACATTTATAGAGTTGAATGCATTGAAAGCTAGAGTAGATTTCCTATAACTTTAGTGAATGTTTATTAGTTTCTTATATTTGATTTGTAAATTTTCATGTGGTAAACTTATTAACTTATTTTCTTTGGTAGACTTTCCTGAGCTAATTTTCTTCTATTGATTTTTCATAGCTTTTTATAAATGTTTTTCCATAGCTGACTTGGCCACTCAGTGTTCATAGAATTGACTATCATTGATTGTGTTTGGGGTTTAATTATGTGACAATAATCAAAATTTGAGCAATCAAAATTCCACAAGAAATTGCATAGAGCCAAACCCAATTAGTATTGGATGAACAATTTTGAAGCTAATCGATGTTTTTTACAAACAAGAACAAACTAAATAAGTATGTTCTAATAAGACCCGGACATAAAATACAAGGTTGAAATGTTGGGGGATAATTATGTGCACAATATCAATCAATGTTTGATTAATTACACACATGCAAATAAATTAATTATACACAATAGAAAAATTGTGATTATCCCCAAGTTTAAGTAATCTTAACATGGAAATCTTTGAGTTATTGGCTTAGTGAACTAGAAATAAAAGAGAAATTTGCATGTAATTTGCATGCAAACATCTACCTTATAAATAAAGGTTATAGGTCCTCAATATACAAGAATAACATTTTTGAGAGAATTAATTGAGCGTTGCCTATTTGCTCCATGGATGTTTATGCTTTAATGTTTTACCATGTGTCACGACCCCATAGGACCCCTGATCATATCTTGTGATTGTTCACCTACCGAGGGCATGAAACACCGCCACTATTCTTACTAGGTTGGTTGACACACCAAGCATAATTTATTTGGACTACGCCTCTTCGCCTGGAGAATACCCATACTTCGTTCTAGGCTACCGACGAGTCACACCCCTACTCTAGTCCAACTCTTGTATACTTAGACAATTGTTAACATAGTTTAACACTTAGTCTTATATAAGCATACATTCCATGAATATGAGAAACCAAGAGAACAACTGAGGCGACACTAATCGTTCCTAACACCCGACTAAGTCTCTGTTATTGCGAAACAATTACAATATGAGCACTACTGGCTTAGTTTACAAATTCGATAGAGTCACACGACTCACCCCACCTCACCAAGACACTCATAAACAGATTCGTCACACCAAGAATCTGTCACAACCGTCTCCACAACCTCTTGTGGTGCACCTTAGATGTGCCCACAACTGCAGACTTGTTTTCCTTTCATTTCCACACGCTTTCACCAAGCTAACATTGATTTCAATTCTGCCTCACACATGCCTCCAACAAACTTGTATTTCCAAACTTTGCCAAAACCTCTTAGAGTGTCCCACTTTTGACTACTTGTCTTCCATATTGGCTACTCTTCCTCAATTTGTTGCCTCAGAATTTCCTCAGACTTGTTCTCCAGATATCTTGCCCAAAATGCTTCTATGCCTTCATTTGGTTGTGCGCCCTTACTCTTATAGGAACTCCAAGGGTCACTTGTGCGAAATGTCATGTCTCTTGGGTGTGTCATGCCCCTTTGCAATCCCACACTCAAATGACTCAATGTGCCCCTCCGTGGACCTGGTGTGTCCATCTAAGCCCACACATCTATCAACCATCATGTCTCTTGGACCGACGCATGTCCCTTGCCTTGTGCATTCTCTTGTGTTGATCATCGTGACTCCTTGTGGGTGTGCCGATGGGTCTTCCAACCTCTTTGGTGTGGCCATGTTGCTGAGGGAAATCAAATACACTCCCTGGGAATGCTTCCAAGTTTCCTTGCCCTTACCCAAACACAACCCAAGTCTCTGTCAATTGTTCTAAGTCAACTACGGTGTGTGCCCCCTTAGTGCCACACACCACCATTGTGCACCCAAGGTGCTCCTTCTCACACCCAAATTCCTTTGTTTACCTAACTAATTGCTTATTCCTTGTGCTCTTCATCTATTTTTTCATTGAATATGCCCAAGGAGTGCATGCGGGCTGGATGGGTGTTGTGGGAGACCTTACATCCTCCCCCACTCCAAGTTGTTTTCGTCCCCGACAACATCTGTCTATTTCCATGGCATCTCTTCCCCATCTTCGGATCTCGTCTCCACTCAACGACTGTTGTCTCCTCAATTGTTGTCATTAAGACAAAATCCCCTCAGGAAGTTACATGAGTCTACGAAGTGTTGCCGCTCTTTGAATTAATGTTGCTTCTATACTTTGGTTCACCTTCCAATGCTTTTGTGTGTTGGATCCCCTTGTGACTTTGGTTGATTAGGTAACTAGTCTAATCATTGCGCCTCTATCTCAAAAACTCGCATCTTCACATTCAAACATTCATTTATGTGTACAATCTCGTCACATCTACAACTCTTTGTTTCCTCCAATATGTCAAATCACCCATTGCATTCTCAACAATTTTCATGAAGGCACCTCCTCAAGGCTCCCCATTGGCCTCACTGCCTCCCACCAAGATAGTGAGCCAACGTGATGCAATCTAGTTTGAAGGTAAAGGGGTATCGCTAGTTGGGCCATCTCCCTCATCTCCAATATGTCCCAATGCAATTGACGAAGTGCCACCATACTTATGTGTTATGTACATAAGCAACAATACACTTGAAATGATTTTTCCTTCCCACTCCTCCATGAGTTTTTCTAGATCAGGGTCATACGATCATTCACCATGTGCAAGTTTGCTATAGGAGGGATCAACCTCTTCCTTGGCTCTCTTCCACCAAGGTTGACGTGTCTCCTTCACATCCTCTTGTTACATGGATGGTATCTTCTCTTGTTCAACAAATTGCTTCAACATCCTCATCTCTATGACTTCAATTGATCTTCGCTGCCACTCATCAAATTTCAAATAAAAATAATCTAAGCCATCCATTGTCTTATCCAAATCTCCCACTATCTCTTCAACATCGACAAGTATTCATTCTATTGACATGAGCTTCCTTTCATTCTCTATGTTAGACTGTCCAATCATTACCCCACATTGTCCAAGTTAGTCTCCACAAGGTTGCTTTCTCTAGTTTTCTGCAACAACTATCTGCAAGGAAGACATCTGCATGCCTCCTTCCTTCCTCCTTATGGTAGGAATCAAACATGGAGTTTTTCCTAAAAAAATGGACAAACTGTTCATATGAGGAATAAGTGCTTCCTTTTCCTTCCTCATGAACTCTTGTCCCAACACAATTTCAAAATCGTCCATAGGAACAACGGTGAAACTTATCTTTCTGTACTAGTCACCAAGCTTAAACAAGATGCCCTTGGCTACACCAACGACCCTCTCTACACCTGTGTTGACTGTCTTGAAGGTTTTCTACATCGGTTCAGGCTACAAATCAAGCCTCTGTACCATGTCTTCCCTCAAGAAGTTATGAATCACCCCACTGTCCACCATGGATATCATTGACTTCCCGTTGAGTTCGACCTGTACATAACAAAGTCTTGTCTCATCTTGCTCTTGGTTCTCTGTGGATTCACCCTCCATGAAAACACTCAAGACCTAAAAGAATCCAACATATGGGTTTTCTACCTTCTCCAAAGAATTCAACTTCTATTTCAAGGGATAGTTCTTTGCATAGTGCTCCTTGGAAAAAATCCAACACGAAATCAACTTCTTCTCTTTCATTGCACCTGTTTGCTTGGTATTGTATTCATTTCCATTAGATGTCTTCATCATTCCTTTGTCATTCCTCTTCCCCTTCCCTCGTTGATACTTCTCACCTTGGAAATCCTCATTATTCCTAGGACTTGTCTTGGGTTCACCCTGAAATTCCAACAGTTTGTTTGTTGTGGTGATTGTTGTTGCAAGAGTTTGCATGTTTTATCTTTGCAGCTCACTCTTTTCCCATGATTGTAGACCATTCATGAAGTGGAAAAGTATGTCTTCTTCTAACATTTCCTTGATCTCCAACATGAGCCCCATGAACTTCTTGATGCAGGATTGGATTTTACCAGTGTGCTTGAGATTCAACAACTAATTTCTTGTGATCCATGCTTGGCTCCCTAGACCAAAATCTGCCTTCAAGGCCACCTTCATCTCTGCCCAATTTTTGGTCTTCTCAATGATTCTCCCAACTGCTAAGTCTTCCACCCAGTTCCTCCACCAATTATTAGAGGTTTCTGTCAATAACATTGCTGCAACATTCACATTAGGTTTGTCTGAACTTCCATTCAACTATTCCAAGTACTACTCAATGTCCCAACATAAGTTGCCAAGTAACTTAGCGTTGAAAGTTCTATCATATGATTCGAGTTCCTTTATCTTGATCCTCATTGAGATGACAAAAGATCTCTATCTGTTATCCACATATTGTTTCAACAATGTGTTGGTGTTGTCTTGGTCCTTCAACCTCTGTGTGACTATGGCAAGTGCGTCCTCCATTGCCTTGAGTCTATCCTAAATGTCGTTGGTCAAGGTGTTGGTCATCACATCTGAAATTTTTTGACACTCCTGACTGACTTCATTACCCATGCTTCAACTTGTCCATCTCAACCTCCATCTGGTCGACCTTCTCACCATGTTGGCACATTGCGCCTGTCATTTTCTCAACAATACTCTCTAAGATAATGAGTCAGTCCTTCATTTTTCTGGTCTTAGGTTTCCTCTCGGTATCAGTTCCATCTGCATGTGACCCAACCATGGATGGCCCTCCATGTATCTTCACTTTAATTGCACAAGGGTTCATCTAAGGCACCCAAGAGTTCGTCTCAAGACTTCAAAATTTTGTGATCAACTTTTCGTTCGGGTCTGAGACAAGTTTTGCAATAGTCCTATGTTCATCCACCTTTCCCAAGTGCTTGTTTCACCCTGAGAAATATGTGCTTGGCCTGCTCAAGGGGTGAAACCAACTCTACTCACAAGTCATAGTTGTTGGGGGTGAAATCCCCCCATGTGGGGGTTCAGGGGCATCGACCTCGATAATTTTTTTTCCTCGAGAAATGTGTCACATTTTGCATCATTTTTCATGTTGCCTCGATTTTCGTGTCCATTGTTGGGCGATTTTTTGGCACATGGTTTTTTTTCCGATGGTTTTCTATTTCTGGTTAGGGAATTAGGGTTGTTGACTAATCCAGGTCATTGGGTTAGAGTTTTGGATGCCGCTGGCTCCTATATGTATATTGTATTATAAACAATGTATCACTATGAATGAATATAGAATGTGTTGGTTTTCCCAGTTTGGGTTTCCAGGGGAAAAATTTCTGTTTAATGTTTCTGTTTGCCATTGTATCTTTTCTGTTCTTTTACTGAAAATATGTTTGTAGTTAATATTGTACGAGGTTAAAATCTACAACAACTTCGTCCACAACTCGACCCTATCACAACTCACCAAGTTTTCTCTCAGGTTGTCTCTGTGATGGGTCAGTCCGTCAAACCCTCACCAAGCTTGGGCCAAGAATTCTTTTCCAACAAGTGCGCCCCTTTGATCCAGATTTTATGAGAAGAAAAAAATGACTACAAATTATTAACATATGCTTAACACAGAATAATGGAGATACAGTAAAATTGGTTCTCTATTCAACAAGGAAATAAGCTGAAACTATAAAATGCAGCGGAAAACAAGCTTGCTGGAATGGTGGCGGCTTATCTCTGAGAAGAGATGTGACGAATGTGCTCATTCGCAAGAAGATGATTACAATGAGGCTTTGAAGACCTTTTTACAATAAACAGGAGTGTCAAAAACCCTGTACATCCAAAAACCTAACCCTAGGAGATGAAGCACCAAAAGTCATGTGGGCCCCGTTTGGGTAAGTCAGTACATCAACTTTCCGGGGTCGTAACTTTTGCATACGATCTCCGTTTTAGGCGTACGATAGCCTGTTGGAAAGATCTATCCGAGGAATACCACTGTTGACTAACATTTCATGTTAAAAGTCTTTGACAAGGATATACCCAAAAAAACGTCGTTTAGGGTCTCAAAATGGCTCTGGAAGTTCAGGACCCGAAAAAATGCTAAAAATAGTAAATTACCAAAATTGCCAGAAAGATTTTTTGAGCCAGATGGAAAAGGTGGGTGGCCACTGATATCCACCTAGATCAATATTCAATCCTTAGGAAGCAATTATCTCCATTGCGTTGAGTTCCCCCATCAGATGAGGAAATTTCTGTTGAATTTGGCCCTGGGTGAGCCACTTGCCTTGGTGCAGGAGTTTCCCTTCTTTGACAACTCGATACAGCTGGATCCTTTGCTGTCGAGTGCCCTTAATCCATGTGTCCACAATCTGATCACTGAATGCCTATATGGATGCATTTGGGGTTGAGCTTTGTTGGTGTTAGTTGTTCTGCTACGTCTGAGGTGTCTAATAATGGTGGGAAATAAGGTCAAAGGAGGTCCACATTGAACATTGGGTGCAGGCCAAGGAAAGGAGGAATGTTGAGCTCAAAAAAATTATCCCCCATATCCTTGGTGATGGTGTATGGCCCATAATAGAGTGGGTGAAGCTTTTGATGGGGTCCTGTAAGGCGTTCTTTCTGCAAGTTCAACCAAACTTTGTCGCCCACCTGAAACTTGTGTGGCACCCGATGTTGATCATGGCGTTGCTTGTACTTGTCATTGGACTTTTGTAGGATATTCTGAACCTGTTGGGGGATGTGCTGGATCCACTCAATGAACCGGGTGGCTTTGTCAGCTTTAGTTGGAGCATGAGATGAGTCGACCGAGGTGACCACAAGGGGAAGTGAAACATCTATGGTATCTAATGGTTTGAATCCCAACCCCACCTAAAAGGGGCTATGGCTGGTTGAGCTATGCAGGGATCGGTTGTAGCTATGTTGGACATAGGGAATACTCTCATCCCATGTGTGAGGGTGCTTGGAATTATACATGCACAGGGTATGCACAATCATTCGATTTACGACCTCGATTTGGCCATCTGTCTGGGGGTGGAAGGCCGTGGATTTGGTGAGTTGGTGTCCAACAGTGACCAGAGGATCGAGAAAAATGTGCTGAGAAATCGATTGTCCCAGTCTGAGACAATGGTTTGTGGGATTTCAAAATATACCCAGACTCGTTCAAAGAAGAGCTTGGCAGTGGCTTCTGTTGTGATGCTCTTCTTCCAGGAAACCATAATTGCCATCTTAGAAAAGCGATCAACAAAAAAAATAACACAGTTATTTCCTCGCTTGGTGGATGGGAGGCAAGTATGTGGACCACTTTTAATGGCAGTCATTCTGCAATTTTCCTTGTGTATGCATGAATTACAGTAGCTTATGATCAGTGTGGATGAATACCTCCTTCCCAAGAATGTAATGTCTCCAATAGAGGTAGGCTTGCACAATGGAGTACATTTCTTTATCGTAAGTAGGGTACTTATAGACAACATATGATAGTGTCTCACTATGATAGGCCATGGGGTGGCCATGTTGAGTGAGAACGACGCCCACAACATAGTCTAAAGCATCTATCTCGATCTCAAAGGGCTACTGCAGGTTTGGTAGTGAAAGTACTGGAGCTGAGCACAAGCACTACTTCAAATCATCGAACGCTTGTTGTTGGGACCGGCCCCATGCAAATTTTTCCTTACCACCACCCCTGGTTATTTGGCTGAGGGCCCATGTAATATGGAGAATCCCAACACAAACCTGTGGTAGAAGTTGGTAAGGCCCAAGAAGCTTCGAAGCTCATTGAGTGTGGTTGGGTCTTCCCAGTCACATATGACTTTGGTCTTGGCTGGATCCACATGTACGCCATGCTGATCAACGATGTGGCCCAGGTAATGGACCCTATCCATGCCGAAGGAGCATTTTTCCAAGTTGGCGTATAGATTGTGCTTCCGCAAGGTGTGTAGAACCTATTGAATATGATGCAAGTGTTCTACCCAAGACTTGTTGTAAATGAGAATGTCATCTAGATACACCACTACAAAATTATTGGTGAATGGTCGTAGGATATTTTCCATCATCCTCATGAAAGTGGCTAGATAATTTTTCAAACCAAAGGGCATGAACAACCATTCAAAAAGGCCCTCCTTTGACTTGAAGGTGGTCTTCCATACATTTGTCTGTTCTATCGGGACCTGGTGGTAGCCAAACTTCAGATCAATCTTACTGAAGTATTTTTCCCCCATGAGTTGATCAAGGAGGTTGTTGATTCAGGGAGTTGGGTACCGGTTTCTGACTATGATTTTATTCAGGGCCCGGTAATCAATGCAGAGTTGCCAGGTTCCATCTTTCTTATGTACCAACATAATTGGGCTCCCGCAAGGTGATGAGATGGAATAGATGTGCCCCTTGTGGAGTAGTTCTTGGGTCTGTCGCTTGATCTCATCATTCTCTAACATAGAGTGACGATAGACTAGCCCACTGGGCAGTGGTGCACCGAGGTTCAGATCAATGGGGTGCTTGAATTGACAGTGAAGAGGTACCCCAGTAGGTGAGGATAAGATATCCGAGTATTCTTCGATGACCTTATCTACTTGATTCTGTTGTGTGGAGAGGTCAGCTTCAGAGACCCTGGATGTGGTTGTGATATTTCACTCATTCCGAGAGTGAATCACAAAGAAGACAAACTTCCCCATCTGAGAGATGACCTTCCTGCATTGCTTGGCATAGATCGAGAAAATAACACTAGGTGGGACTGCTTCAGGTATCCTGTACAATTTTCTGTTCAAAGTAATAATAACACTACGAGGCCTAGACTCATATACAACATGACGTTTCTGTAAATACAGTCGGCCCAAAATAACATCACAAACTTTGAGAGGAGCAACATCACACAATACCTCGTCTTTGAAGGGCTTGATGTCGTACGACATTCGACGCTATTGATTGACGCGGAGATTGCTTCCTTAGTGGAGCCATCCAATGGTGTAGGGTTGTGGGTGCGACATTGTCGACAGGGCCAACCGCTTGAGAACCTCTACTGAGATGAGGTTCTTCTGGCTACCACTATCAACGATGAAGTGCAGTGGGCTGCCTTTTACCCACATCTATGAATGGAAGAGGCACTCTCCTTCTTCTGGCTCATCTAGTTCATCAGGTTGGATCTTGGTGGTAGCAACGATGGCACTAGGTTCCACGTCAATGATCTGTCTTCCCCTTTCTGGTTTTGACTCAGAGTTAGAACTTGCATCTGATTCACAAGCTTTCACTTCGACCACCAATGACTGCTTTGAGCGACAATCAACAACGTTATGCCAAGGGCTCTTATGGAATTCACACCACTTCACAACATCTTTCTTTGTCTTTCCGGTGTCCTTATTTGCTTGTGGCTTGAACTCGTTGTTCTGATACTGTCCATATTTTCTCTGTCCTTTGTTCTATGGGTTGGGGCCACCCTTTCCTGGATTTTGTTGTGAGGGGTTTCCAAGCCCAAGTTGCCGCATCTTTTGTTTGAGCTTCTGCTCGATTTTGATGCCATATCGGTAGGTCGCGCCCAAGGATGAGATGTATAGAAATTCAATTTCCATCTGGATGTATCTATGCAGAGCACCAAATTTCTCTCTGAATATTTGATACCCAAGTTGGTGCGCAAGGTATCAAAGATATTTGTGAATTCTGGCACTTCTTGGTCTCTTTCTTGCCGTAGTGTGGTCCATTTGGTATACAAGTCATCATAACTTCCAACATGGTAGTATTGTTCCTTAATAACATCCATGAAGGATTCCCAGGTGGTCATGACTTTAAATAATGAGGGTTACTCTATTTCCTTTTTCTCACAGAAATTTTCCCACCAATATTTGACATGGGGAACGACTTTCAGGAGCACAAAAGTAATCTTTTCTCTATTCGAAAAGTTATGGACAAAAAAATACCCTTCTAGTAGATTCAACCACTTGTCTACACCATCTACGTTTATTTGACCTTCAAATACAAGAATATCGAAGTTTATTTGTACCTTGAAGGGGGCGACTCCTCCGCTCGAAGAAGATGCGTCACCTATTTGTAGCCATCGAAGGATTTGCACAAAACTATCCATAATCTCGTTCCTCTGTTGCGTGAGGGATTCATCAAGAATTTTTTTGAAAGGATATCCTATCTTATCATCTTTATTTTCTCCTTCCATGAGAGGTCGCTTGGGCATGAGAGAGCCTTGGTCCTCAAGAGAAACAAGCTCAATACCTAATTCTTTGTAGTCTGACCTCGTTGGGGACATGCATTAAGACGACAAGGAGAAAACCGCTCTGATACCATTGATCAAGATTTTATGAGCAGAACAAAATGACTATAGATTATTAACATATGCTTAACACAGAATAACAAAGATACAATAAAATTGGTTCTCTATTCAACAAAGAAACAAGCTGAAACTGTAAAATATAGCAAAAAACAAGCTTGCTGGAATGGTGGCAGCTTATCTCTGAGAAGAGATGTGATGATTGCACTCATTCGTAAGAAGATGATTACAATGAGGCTATGAAGGCCTTTTTACAATAAACAAGAGTGTCAAAAACCCTAGAAATCCAAAAACCTAACCCTAGGAGATGAAACGCCAAAAGTCACGTGGGCCTCGTTTGGGTAAGTCACTACATCAACTTCCTGGGGTCGTAACTTTTGCATACGATCTCCGTTTTAGGAGTACGATAGCCCGTTGGAAAGATCTATCCAAGGAATACAACTGTTGATGGTAATTTCATAATGAAACCTATTGAAAATTACATACCCAAAAAAACGTCGTTTAGGGCCTCAAAACGGATTTGGAAGTTTAGGACCCGAAAACTGCTAAAAATAGTAAATTACCAAAATTGCCAGAAAGTTGTTTTGAGCCAGTTGGAAAAGGTGGGTGGCCACCGATATCCACCTGGATCACCCTTCCACCACTTCTCCCACTACAATAGTGGTGAAGAGCACCAACTTGTTTCTCAAAGTGTTATCCATAATTTTGGTCATCATGATGATGTAATTATGATGGAGAAATCAGGCTCTTCACTAGAACACTTTCCTGAGAAAAGTTACCTTTGTCTTTTTCCAGAAATCATATTTTTAAGGGAGGTTCACAGGCTACCTATATATTTTCCTGCGAGAATGCATGATTCTCGCAGGCTGCATTAAGCTAGGGTGCGAGAAGTTCGCACTGTACCTAACTGCTAGGGTGCGAACCACTTCTAAAGGAAGGG
>JASDQU010714642.1:4857-16709 GCA_032191745.1 Picea mariana
GGCCAAATTAGAGTTAGCCAAAAGCCAGGTAATTGATATCGAGATATTTCAATCCCAAGAAATAGAAATCAGAAAAAGGTTATCGATGGCGCAGCAAGGTCTGCTTGTTAAAGTAGAAACGATTCAAAGTAGCTGCCAACTCATTGATCAGATATTGGAGAACCTCTCTCTCAGAGAAAGGGAAGTCGGAGCGGCTCGGGTTGCGTTTCAGGAGGCTATTATAGCCACAACGAGAAAGGAGATAAGAAGTAGTTCTAGTTTTCCCATCTCAGAGCAGACCAGGGGCAATATCTTGTTGAAAGAATGGGAGCGAAATATATCTGAAGGAAGACAACAAGCTAAGGAGATAAGAAAATCTTGTGAAGAAACTTTCGATTTTTTAAATGGGATGTGGTTGGGTTCTGATGGTGAAAGTAGCATTGATATACTGGGTCAGATCAATACAGCCAAATATCTGCTAAATATCAAGGAAAATGGAGAAAGAGAATTAGCCGAAATTTCACAAATAACACAGATAGACATAGTTCAAATAGATAAATGGCTAATTAAACCAAGTATATTATTATGTTCTATCAGCGCAAAAGACCAGCAGGTGGAAGGAAAGTTGCCACGATTGGTGAAAGATTGTTATGTTTTTGAGGCCAATAACCAAGCAAAACCTTCTAAGCTGATATTATAGTTGGTGGAGAAGTGCGTTATTTGCATGGAGCAGGCGAAAAGGCAGGTTTCTGATACCAAATGAGGACAGGGATAAAGAAACGAAATGTTTTAACTCCTTTGATTGTAACCGAAAACCTCTGGAACGATTGAGATTCCAGCATATAAAAATCTGTATAAATATACATTTTGTAGAAAGAAAAAAAGGGCTAGACCTTTTTGGTCGATTGTAAGAGAGGCTATCTTCTTTTTGAGAATTAATACAAAGCAATCTGGAGAATCCTGATTCCGTCAAGATTGTGTTATGAGTTTGTTCTCTTGGTTATTCATATTCAATTTTATTTCACTTATATACATCTGATGAATGTTGCACCGCAATTTAGTAAAACTTCTACTGTGGTGGTTAAATTTTATTCATCTATATTGTTTACAGTTTTTCCTCTGTATCGGCTAACAACAGATACAAGACCTGTGAACCTTTAAGTTGTCATATTTTATGCTTCGTCAGATTCCTTCTTAGTCTATTTTCTTCCTCTGTTTAAGGAGTGATATTCTCCCTTGATAAGAGCCTTACTTTATAAATAGCTAAATGTTTTTCTCATATTTCACACACTATTTATTTCAAATATAACACAGTTACGAAAAAAGGCCTTTGGTTTGCATTTTTTCCTTAACATAAACTTCAATGTTCTCTTTATAAGATCAAATTGATACAGCATAAAAACTTTCAGATTTCTTTTAAATTTTTTTGTTCCTCTATGACTGTCCCCATTATAAGACAACCTAATATTGAACCCGGTTTATCGGACCAAACCCATATTGCTTTAAATCTCTTTGATACTATACTTAAAACAACCACCACTCTGGTAGAACTTGAACGTTCATGGGCTACAATTGAACGAGATATAAACATCCAGGAATAGTTGAAAGCTAGACAACGACAACCTAGAAATCAACCCTAGCTTCCTTTCACGAAGTTATACTCTCCTCTATTTTTACACCTTACTAACTTCCGGATGCCTAGACACTGTAATTTTTAAATCCTTAAGTACAGACTCTAGAACAACATCTTTTTGGCGCCGTTGCCAGGGAATGAAGTTACGAAACCTTTTCCCTGGGAAGAACGACATATATTTTCAAGTTTCACCCTTTGATAGTGAACAAAGATTGGGCACTTTCTAAAGGATTTTCCTATATTTCACTTGGCAACTCTATGTATAAGTAAGCTGGCATCTAGTCGAAGGAATACCAGACAAAACCCAGAGAGCAAGCAGACCACGCCTGTTTCAGATCCCAAAAAAATACTGAAAGCTAGAGGTTCTCTTAAGCCGACTACTACAGTCTATCAACTTAAGAACCCACAACCCAAGACCAAGACTTCTTGTGAACCTTCAACTTCACATAGTACCCCTCCCGAGACCACTAATTCATTTTTAGCTAGTTTTGTGGTTAAAAGTGAAATCCTTCTGAAAACCTCTATCGAACACAAAGGTAAAAAATCTGCTGTAAATTTATCAGCGATTGATATCCTGCTGACTCTTATTTTAGACTTCCCGACCTCACCAAGTCTCGAAGAGTATACTATATATTCAAATCTCACACCTGCGGGATCCCCTGATTACGTCTCTTGCAAATCCGAGGAATCAAGTCCTCACATCTCTGTTCACCCGTCTTCACTTTTCTCATCCCTCGAAGAAGCAAGAAATCCACTTTTAGTCGTTCATGACCATTTATATAACACACCCTTTCCTCGTCAGGTAGTACCAATGGTGGCCGCCAGAGGAGGAGCAGGGGCCAAGTGCCTCCGCCGCCCGCTAGAGTTTTCACTAAAGTGGCTGCGAGATATGCACCTTTGGTTCTACCCGTACCTCTTCATAACCTTCCTGAAAATTATATAAAAAATTTACCAAAATTTACAGAGGAAGGGGACTTAACTGTGGCTGAACATATAAATTTCTTCGATCAATTCACTGATATTTTAGGTCTGGAACACAAAGACATTTATTCGAGATTGTTTGTTCAAACTTTTGAAGGACAGGTACAAACCTGGTTTCGAAGCCTACCCGCAGGGTCTATCCTTTCTTACGATGCCTTTATTAGACAATGGGGTGAGAGAAAAGACCACTTATATTATCTGACTGAGTTCGGATCTTTAAAGAAAAGGAATTCAGAAACAATTCTGGAATTTATCCAAATATTTAACAAACTGTATAATAAGATCCCAGCCAAAGTTAAACCTTCCCAACCTGCAGCCAAACTAACCTTCGCAGGAGTTTTCAAACTCGACTTCACCCTTCTCTTAAGAGAAAGGCGGGGGGCTACCTTAACCCGAATGCAGGATGATGCTGTGGAAATCGAATCTAACATGACGACCTCTAGTAAGTTGAAATCTAGGGTAGAAACGGGAAACAGAGAAACCATACGTTTTAGGGAACAAACGGGACCCTCAAGATCTAATAGATCCACAAACGACAAAATGGATGATATGGCTAGGATAATTAAAGAGTTGTCAAATAAGATTTCCAGAATGGATCTAGATCAATCCAAGAGTGATCCTTTCATTAAAAGAGAATTCAGAAGAAACCCCAACCCTCAAAATCAACAAAGACAGATTAAAAATGAAGATTAGAAAATTCAAACCCCGTTGAAAAATGAAAATTTTATAGGACGAAATGACCCGGAAGATTTCGAGGGACTTGAAGAAGATGTGACAAATTTAGGCGATGACTGCATTCAAACCTATGCAACTAAAGAATATTACGAGAGGTCGTTGAACACACCTCAAACATCAAATGAAGATGATGATATAAACAACAATGATTTTGCTGTATGTCAAGAAATGTCTAATTCCATGACAGCTGGGGTCCAATCGAGGTATAACTTGAGGTCTAAAAACAAACCTATGTTGATTTATCAACCGAAGAAAATTCTCTCTAGAGGTGAAATGTATGTGCCTCCCCCGAAAGAGACTGAAACATCTAACAACAAAATAAAAGAGGTAGACTTGTTGGACCTCAAAATGAAGGAGGTTGAGACCAAATCAAGGGAAATCAAGACAACTGAGACACTCGCACCAGTAAGTAAACTCATGAGTAATAAATCTGCCCAGAAAAATAAGTTGAAGAAGAAAGAGCTCGAGGTTTCAACCAGAGAAACAGACAAAGTTAGCGATGATTTTAGTTTTGAAAATGAGATAAATAGGATAAAAATACCAATCCTGCTGGTTGAATTAGCAAATAATCCTGCATATCGAAAGTAGATAACCAAAGTGATAGGTTATTCAGATCAAGAAAGTCAATCAGACATAATAAATTTGGAAGATGATAAGCCCAATATCACTTTCGGTCCACATTTCGAGGGTGCCAGAGACACCGTTGCACCTTTCTATATCACCCTAAATGTACATGATCGATTGCTACATAACTGCATGCTATATTCTGGAGCTTCACATAATGTGATGCCCAAAGGAATTATGGATAGACTAGGCCTCGAGATCACCCGACCTTACAGATATCTCTACTCTTTCGATTCGAGAAGAGTTAAGTGCATGGGTGTGATAAAATATTTAGTAGTCACCCTTGCACAGGTCCCAGTCAAAAGTGTCCTGATGGACGTAGTTATTGCTGATATCCCCCCAAAGTATGGATTACTGCTATCAAGGTCATGGGGAGCCAAAATTGGGGGGTCCCTTCGACTGGACATGAATTACGCCACAATTCGTGTATTCGGTGGGTAACTTACTCGGTTATACAGAGAAACGAGGTTAGCCTATACAGTGAGCGATCCTCAAAATCCTAACAATTTTCCTGTTTACATTGCTGATCAAGATCTAGGAAATTGTATTTTGTCTTTTGACGATGGTATAGACAGTTGCATAGAAGAAAATTACATAGACGAGAAAGAATCCGAAAATATGCATAGCACAGGGATCTGGAAAATGTTTTTCGATGGTGCTCTATCATGTGAAGGAGCAGGTGCAGGAGTACTTTTTGTGGCACCTGAAAATAAATTTGTTGTCCCTTTTTCTTACAGGCTTCAATGGGATATAGACTACACTAACAATGCATGTGAATATGAGGCCTTAGTATTATGATTGGAAGTTGCCAAGAAGATGAACATAAAGAACCTGGAAGTATATGGAGACGCTGAGTTGATAGTCAAACAGATGAATCGACAATACCAGGCCAAACACCTGAGATTGAGAGCGTATAGAAATTGTGCCTGGGATCTAATGGAGAATTTCTTCTCATCTGTAAATATCCACTTCATCCCACACACTGAAAATTTGCAGGCCGATTCGTTAGCCAAGGCAGCATCGACATTCTCTCCCCCCATAGATTTTAAATTAAAATACCATATAGAGGTAAGGCACAGACCATCCATCCCAAACAACATACAACACTGGCAGGTTTTTGAGGATGACAAACAGATCAGGAAGTTCCTAGAAGCAGTGGGTGACTTTTCTGAAACTCACATCGATCAAAAGAATCAAAATGATCACACATGGATCATGCAAGAAGGAGAAGACCCTCAGGAGTTCCGAGAAAAAATTGCCAACCATCGCATGTTAGTTTTAAAAAGTAATCAGATTCCAAAGGGACTAATCCCCCTGGAAAGACTTTTCGATCAAAATGACATGCCTTTAAAATCCACTCTCCAACCCCAACCAAAAGAGGTTGAAGATTGTGACGTAGGGACAAAAGAGGAACCTAGGATGGTGAAAATATCAAAGTACCTTCCTCCTGAGGTGAAAAATAAGTATAAAGATTTGCTTGCACGATATAAAGACGTTTTCGCTTGGTCTTACGAAGAGCTTAGGACCTATGGCACTACTGTGATCGAACACAAGATACCTTTGAAGCCTGGTGTCAAACCCTTTAGGCAAAAAGCTTAAACAAATCAACCCTATCTTATTACCCGTAGTCGAAAGAGAAGTTAAGAAGCTTTTAGATGCGAAAATAATAGTACCATTGAGATACTCCGATTGGGTGGCAAACCTGGTTCCGGTTAGAAAAAAGAGTGGGGAGATTAGACTGTGTGTTGATTTCAAAAATTTAAATAAATCTTCCCTCAAAGCAAACTATCCTTTACCTAAAATGGATCACATCTTAGAAAAAGTAGTCGGAGCAAATAGGATGTCTATGATCGATGGTTTCTCTGGGTACAATCAAATTGTTGTAAATGAACAAGATAAAGAAAAAACAGCCTTCACTACACCCTAGGGTACATTCATGTATGATAAAATGCCTTTCGGTCTAATGAATGCAGGTGCCACCTTCCAGTGTGCTATGGATATCGCTTTCATCGGTGAAAGAGACAA
This sequence comes from Picea mariana, assembly GCA_032191745.1. Taxonomy (NCBI): domain Eukaryota; kingdom Viridiplantae; phylum Streptophyta; class Pinopsida; order Pinales; family Pinaceae; genus Picea; species Picea mariana. Next base: position 10,835 of record JASDQU010714642.1, read on the forward strand.
GTTTGTAGTTATCTATCTCGATGATCTAACTGTTTTTTCTAAGTCTGACGAAGATCATTTAATACATCTCAAATAGACTTTCGAAAAATGTCGCAGGTTCAGTCTGTCTTTAAACCCAAAAAAGTCTCACTTCGCCATGCAAGAAGGTAAACTCCTGGGCCATATTGTGTCCCGAGACGGAATTAAAATTGATCCCAACAGGGTTCAAGCTATAAACACAATAAATATTCCTAGAAATGTAAAGGAAATTCAGTCATTCTTAGGAAAGATAAACTTTTTGAGAAGATTTATCCCAAACTTTGCTGAAATTGTGAAATTAATCACAGGTATGTTAAAGAAAAATAGCAAGGTAAAATGGACAGCAAAGGCCAAAGAATTGTTTGCACATATCAAGAGGGTTATAAGCGAGGCACCTGTACTGGCAAGCCCCGACTATCTAAAGGATTTTCTCATTTTATTGTTCGCCTCTAAGCATACCATTGCTGCGGTGCTCCTCTAGAAAAATGAGGAAGGTTTCGAACAACCGATAGCCTTTTTTAGCAAAAGTCTCAGAGATGCGGAACTAAAATATGATATAATGGAAAAACAAGCATATGCTATGGTAAAGGCATTAAAAGATTTTAGAACTTATGTATTTCATTCCAAGATAATTGCGTATGTACCTACTAGCTCTGTAAAAGATATTTTAGTGCAGCCTGACAGTGATGGAAAAAGGGGACATTGGCTTGCAAAAATTCAAGAATTTGATCTGGAAATAAAGCCGACAAAACTAGTAAAAGGTCAAGGTTAGGATAAACTCTTAGCTGAATCTAATTTTAGAGCTCTTGGCATAAATAACATACAGGGATATGGATAAGATGAAGATATGAGCGAGCTCTACGAGCAAACAATTGAAATCAAAATCGAAGAGAAGTTTACCTCCTCTAACTGGTACAAAAACATAGTATCCTACCTATTGACTTTGAAGTGTTCGAGTGATTTATCTCCATCCAAAGCCAGAACGCTAAAACTACATGCAGTCAAATACTATATATCTGAGGGTAAATTGTTGTGGAAGGACCCACTTGGCTTCCTGTTGGTTTGTTTGGTTGAATATGAAACAGAGGAGGTCATAAGAAAATTCCATGAAGGAGTGTGTGGGGGACATCATGCTTGGAGAGTGACAGCTTATAAAATCCTGAGGGCAGGGTATTATTGGCCTAAACTTTTCTCGGATGTAAATGCCAAAGTTAGGGCTTGCGACCCTTGCTAACTGTTCGCAGGCAAGCATAAAATCCCAACATTACCTTTAGTTTCAGTCAAAACAGAAGCTTCTTTTCAGCAGTGGGGACTGGATTTTATAGGCGAAATTAACCCCCATTCCAGCGCTCAACACAAATGGATCCTAACCGCCACAAATTACTTTACTAAATGGGTAGAGGCTATTCCAACCAGGAGGGATATAGATTCCATGGTAATAGATTTCCTAGAAGAAAACATTTTATCTAGATTCGGCTGCCCCCAAAAGATAGTAACAGATAATGCCCAGGCTTTTAAATATATGGCTATGATCAGTTTTTGCCAAAAATACAATATTGTACTTGACCATTCTACGACATATTATCCCTAAGGAAATGGACTGGCCGAGTCTTCGAACAAGAGTCTGATCAACATAATTAAGAAACTGTTGAACGAGAACAAGAGATCCTGGCATGTACATTTAAAATACACACTATGGGCAAATTGGATTGGCACAAAAAAATTTATCGGCATTTCTCCTTTCCAGATGGTATACAGGACTGATGTGGTATTACCTATAAACTTGGCACTTCCCGTAATGAAACTATGGAAAGATGAGAAATAAGAACCAAACCACGTCACAAGGAGAATAAATCAGCTGATCAAATTACAACAACACAGGGTCGAGGTGGACGAAAGATTGCAAAAATATCAAGACGACATGAAAGCGTTATTTGATCGTAAGACAAAAGACAAAGAGTTTCTTTCGGGTGATTTGGTCTTAATATGGGATTCTAGGAAGGAAGATTCGGTGAAACACGGTAAATTCGGTCATATTTGGTATGGACCATTTAGAGTCGCAGCTTCCGAAGGAAAAAAATCATTTTTATTAGAAAATCTGGATGGTAAAATTTTCAACGCCCCTGTCAACGGGCGTTATCCAAAACACTACATGAAATAATTGGTTCCCAAATGATTTCCATTGTATATACCGGTTTGTATTTTCTTTCTATTTCATGATTCCCTTGAGGTAAGTTTTCATTTTTAATTAATTAGGTTAGTATAAATAGAGATACACAATTTTCAAATACATTCAACTCTTTTAAGGGACACTCTTCATGTTTACAGGATTTCGGCTTGCGACCTAAACGAGTGAAAGGAGAAAACGAAAAGTCATGTATCAGAGGCTGAATTCACCGAAATCAGGTGATAGAAAAGGTTTTCGGTTGTTTCAAAATGGTAAGATAAAGGTATGAATTCCCGAGAATTCTGTTCTTTAAGAAAGCAAAGGTCTCCTAAGCGTCGTAAAGGTCCCATCAATCTAATGTTTTCGTTTAGTTGTTATTAAAAAGAACAATTACTTGCTCTGGGTCCTAAGAAGTTAACTTAAAATAAAGATAGGTGATAGTTAAGTAAAGCATCTCTGGGAAAGGGTTTTCAAAAAATGATTTTAATTTTCGACCCCTGCTCCTCAGTGTACAAAAATCTGTCCGTCACCTTTCTTCTGGTCTTCACTTTTATCTTTTTAAAAAAGCCAAGAACCTTTATGGATTTATATACATAGGGGGAAGATATTATGTTTTAAATTTGAAAGCTATAAAGAGTATTTTGGAAAGGAAGCTGGTCTTCATAACTCCTCAGTCTCTTACTAAGCAAGTTACGCGTAGGTGGATCCTGACTATTTTGGGTTTTTCAACAGTTTCGAAGGATTGAGGCTTGCTCTAAGGAAAACCCCTAGAAATGATTTTTTTCCTTTTTCCTGCGGGTTAAGGTGTGGTGAAGGATAAGGGAAGGTTGGTACCGAGAAATCAAAGTAAGTTAATAGACCTCCATTGCAAAATATTATACAAATATCACCCCTCATACAAACTGATTGCCCCCACTTCGTGTTCTAAAAAGAAAATTATAAGACAGATGGTGAAAACAAAGTCATATCTAATTGTACATCTAGTCTGAAGAGACGATGAAAGGAAATTCATAAATGATTGCCCTCATCTCAGCATTTAAATGCATAAATATATTTCGAAGTGGTGAAAGGAAATTCAGCAAAAAGGGGCAGATAACTTCACCGGGGTATTGAACAGGCCTGCTGGCAGTGAAGCAATATCTGAGATGTCTGTAAGGTTGTTATACATGATTTTCACTCTACTCTGGTAATCAAGTTTCTTGAGACTAGATCCACATCCTAAGTCTTGACGAGACTCCTCGATTAAAAACATATAATAAATTTTGTTGGATGCAAGCCAAAAGTTACAAGATCTGTTGGATTTCCTAGAACTGTTTTGATTTGTCTTAATGTAGACCTAAATTCAGTAAAGAGAATGCGAAAGTCGTGAAAGGGACTGTATCTGAGTATGAAACATAATGAGTATTTAAAATCTTTGCAGAAGTGAAAGACAAGATCTCTTCTTCCCTCTGTTTATCTTTTCCCTAAAGGAAGTTTAGCAGAAGTGAAGCAAATGACTCCATTTACCCAATACATGCACGTGGTCTACTGTTCTTCCCATCTTGCAGGAAGACGAGATCCCTAGTTGGAGCCTATGTTGGAGCCACCTTTTTCAACAGGTTTAAATATATTTTTTAAAATCAAATGTTGGTTTTTGAGTTCTTTTCACTTCGTGACATTTACCTACTGAAAATCTCAGTAGTCTCGACATGCGAAATAGCGAAGAATGTTATGTTTCATAAGTTACCACTTTTTATCATTAAACGAAGGTTTTTACTCTTTGTACCTCGAAATATCGCTCTTCGGGAGTTACAAGTCACAAGATTTACAAACCTCGATGTGCGAGGTCGCGAAAAGTTTTAAAAAAGCCTACCTCAGGTGAAAGCCGAGAGTAAAATTCTTTAAACCCCAGACAAGTGCTGTCGGGATTTCACGTCTCGGCGTTCACTCTCTCCTAAAACATTACCATCATAAATCCGAAAGACGAAGCCATGAGAATTTCACATAAGTAACCCGGGTTAGTGTCCAGGATGATTAGTTTTGACCATGGTTAAAGTCTCTCGGGATTTTGTGACTCGGCATACGTTCCTCCCGGAAACTATACCTTCAAAACCCCGAGTGGCGAAGTCGCGATGTTGCTCAAACATAATTAATTAAAACACTTAATCCGGTTTACCTTCCGGTTTAAATAAATCACATCATAGTGATCTTGGGATTTCGTGACTCAGCTAGCGCTCCTCCCGGAAACTATACCCTCTAAGCCCTGAGCCACGAAGTCACGATATATATTAAAACATGATTAATTAAACACTTAATCCGGTTTACCTTCTGGTTTAAATAAATCACATCATAGTGATCTCGGGATTTCGCGACTTGGCTAGCGCTCCTCCCAGAAACTATACCCTCGAAGCCCCGAGCCGTGAAGTCGCGATATATATTAAAACATGATTAATTAAACACTTAATCCTAATTACGTCCTTGCTTAACTAAATCTAATCATCGCAATATCGGGTTTTAGAGGCTCAAAAGGTTAGAGTGAAAACTCCCGATACGACGAACGCCGAAAGGTTGATTAAAGTTTAAGTAAGCTTAATAAAAAAAGCTAAGCCAACTTAATCAGTGTTTAATACAAATAATAATATTCACAGTCTATGAGGTAATTTTAAATTTCCTTGAGCCAACTTGTGTCACGAACCGTCGAAATTTATGGCATTAATTGGAAATAAGGAGAAACGACAAGTAAGGATAGGGTCTTTATTGCTAAATCTGTCTCTAAATATGATTTGACCGTTCTGTTCATAAAGACACCAAGATTTTAAATGATCGAAGATATAGATCTTTTTCCTTTCTGTTCTATTCATAAAGCTCATTTCTATCCCGCGCAGGTAATTTTTTCTCAGCAAACTAATCTCTATATGTATACGCATTTTTATTACAGGAGAGCTAAGTCACAATCTTCTGTCATGGCCCCGTGAAAAGCGTCCAAGACAAGTGCTGAGATTTCGAGACAAGGCTCCGATAATGTTTCAGATACTTCACCTCAAAGCATTGATTCTGTACGAACCTGGTCGTACATCTCAGAGGTTTTGCAATCAGATTTGGTGAACTATTCGGATGATTCCAGTGACAACGAGAAAGACGACATGAATACCAAATACAAGGTCGTCATCTAGGTAGAGATGCACAAAGTAGCAGCCAGGCCACGTCTGCTGCCTTACTATGACATGATCCGATGGGTGCTAGATCATGTAGATATCCCTACCAGAACCATCATCAGCGAGAAGAAGGTCACTGTTAGGACCTTTAGACCAGAAAACTTATAGGCGATGTACAAGTTACCACCCACGTTGAACTTCACATACAATGCAGAGTTTCTAGAGGATTTTAAACATAAGGAGTGCGAGCAATACGGGAAAAGATTATCTGATTCGATCAAGGATTGGGTCTCACACCCAGCGAAGTTTAGGGCAGATAGCAATGGAGTTTATTCCATATATTTTTTGGAACCACAGTTCAAATACATAGCGATGATGACCTGTAGATTGTATGGGAGGGAAGACACCGTGCATTTTTTCCTCCCATGGGTGCCTCTGATGCATACAGTAGCAGAAGGCTATTCTTTCGACTGGGCCAAATTGTTATCAGATAGTCTGACCAGTTGGATTACAGAATATCAGACACAGAGGGAAAGTGGGAAAGCCACCTCATTTT